>WEIS01038151.1:0-13190 GCA_013389965.1 Todus mexicanus | reverse complement strand
TAACTTATGGAAAGGAACAATGAAATCGAAACTGAACACAGAAAACATCATGGTAAAAGAATTTCCTTAAAAACACAGAACACTCTACAGAACACTGCACTTAAGTGCATTTTCTTACACATTTGAAATTTTCCTCTCCTTTTTTGTTTTCCCTTTCCTCCTATCTCCAAAATGATCGATCTGCCTTGGCCAATTAACTACTGGTACTACTACCACAAAAGCATGAAAATGGTCCTGAAGAAAACACTGCTCCTTAAGCTTTTCTGCAGTATCAATTATTCTGATAGCTATGAGCACTGAGAGACCTGAACTTCATTCAGGGATTTTTGGTGGAGCACACACAAACCAAGGTTTTATCCCTAAGAAAAAGATTTTGATAAAGAGAAATGGCTACTCAGTCACACTCCTGCAAATCCTGCTTAAGCCGTTTGGAAAATTCACCGTGGTAGGTGTGGATTCCAGCTAGAAACAATACAATACCATAACAAACCCTTGCTATTCGAGAAGCAGTGGAAATCTTTTTTTCTCCTTGAAACTCAGCCTACCCAAGTTTTCTTGGTAAGGCGGCCACTCGAGATAACAGGACAAAAAAGACTACATTGATTCTGAATAAATGCTGAGTATCAGAAGAGACTTTATATTTGGAAGACAAAGAAATACTGCAAGGATGGTTTTGTGGCGAATTGTCTTGGAGCAGGGCAAATGATTCCCTCTCCACTTAACACACTGGCAGAAAACTCACCATGTGTTATAGAACCAATTCCTCGTAGGTATTACTCAGAAACGTTGCTCTTAACGCTTACTGTCAAGTCACCCTAGTAGCAATTCCAGAACCCTAAGATTCCAGCATGTCTACGGACAAACGAAAGTCTTCCCACACCAACTGAAGAAGTGTTGCCCTCTTCTAATCCTCCCTAAATAAAGGTAATAAAGTTCACTGTCGCCAAGGACAGCGTAGCTGATTAAAACTGAAAAAAGGGCTTTGCTAGCTGCTGCCAGCAGCGGACCAGAAGTCATCGTCAACCAGGACAGTGTGGGAACTTCTGGGGAATGCAAATATTAAATGCAGTTAGCTCATGCACAAAGTGATACAGTCTGAAGTACCATTAAAGGACTCCTAGTTAGACAATAGACAGTTGTCAGCACAAAAATTCACTGCAGAGTGGATTTACAGGTTCTGTGAAGAAAAGTTAAGTTGTGTGACCTCTGGCGCCAAGCTCCTCTGGTAATAGCTTTGGTAAATAGAAAATCTTTCAAATGGCACTAACAGCAATAATAGATGGCAGCCACAATAATAGATACAGGGAGTAAGTGAACAGATAGAAAAAACACCGTATATATAGTGTCTTGCTTTTTTGTAATCTTGATTTTTTACAATCCGGAGTTAGGTAAAGCTCAAGTAACTGCTAGAGCACATAACTGCCTCAAAACCAGCAGCATTTCATCAGACTGTTTGCAGCCCGCTGCTGAGAACATACCCAGCGCTGGCAAGTGCCATCTAACCACTAGCCAAACCTGACCCTGCCTGGCTTCCAAGATCAGATCTGCACTATGTACTTTGGTGTAACCAATGTTAGAAAACACATCCAGTAAATTATCTAATAAACAACATTGGAAATAAGGCATCTTAGCATTTTCTTGGTTATTTGTTTTGTAAACAAAGGTTTCCATTTCAGAGCTTTGGTGTCGCTGTTTCTGACAAGTTTGTTACATGCAGAAGCCAAACAGCGATTCCTGTCAACAGATACAACCACAGCTAAATCAGGTATCAGATAAATATTTACCCATGCGTATTTCTGAACTGACCAACTTAAGTGTAAGAACTTTTATCGCAGCGAATCCCACAACGTCCACCACCTCCCCCCATCCAAATTCTTACCTTCGCAGTTTTAATATAGTGGCTCAAAACCTCAGCTCGTATTTTTAAAGTTTGTGCATGTAGAATCTCTCTAACGACCCAGAAGCTTACCTAAAAAGAAAAAAAAACACCTTGCCTTTTTAAAACAGAGCTTCAACATTACATGTTTAATTTTTTGTTTCTTGAGTACAACACATTAAAGTCTCACAGCTTTCAGTTTCCATCTATATACTAGAAGATGCAAATGCTTAGACTATAAAATCCCAACCAGTATAAACCAGTTACTAATGAAAAACTTCCTTCAATGTGTCTTGCTTTGTTATTCTGCTCGTTCTTACTCAAGACACCTTCTACCATTACATGGTCAAACAGTTGCTTAAATCCAAATAATTACTCCAACTCATGTTCAGAATTGAATCTTCTATCTTGTTATACTCTTCACTCTCCCCCTTTCCAAACTGGTAGCCAGACACTCCAGTATTTTGGGGGAAAGCACATGTTCTGGTGCCTGCTTTTCTCAGTAAGCATGTGAGTGGCTAGAACTTGACTTGGAAAAATCTGTCCCATCAGTTAGTTGTGTACAAAGACATTGGGATCTGTTTTTCTAATGAGGAAAACCTTTCCACTACCAATAAATGTCAAAAAAACCCAACCCCAAGTGAATCTATACAGACACTCTTTGTTTTCAGGCTAAGTTTGAGGATGGGCTCTCACGGCCAAAGCGAATGGCAAAGCTCTCAAACTTCAAACAAAGTTCTCCCAAGGAAATAACATCATGACAAAACTTTATTTAGAAAGTCTACAAAATGAAGGAATGTAAAAACTAAAACTGAGTTATATCCTTTGGTTTTGCTTTTCCACAGCTTCAAGGCAGCACCATACAACTGTCAACAGCTTCAGCTACAGTTCACTGACATTTCCAAATTCTCACCACCTCTGAATAAATACAATAATCAGACTGATATAACCTGAACAAAACCGAATATAAGGTCGGAAGCCTCTGCTATAATCTAGAGCTTATTGTTCTTTGTGCTGGTTACATTAATTACTTGCTAACATACAGCACACTACGTTCTCCCTTGGGAAGTCTGACAAGACTAACTTCACTCTTGTACAACGAGTGTTACATTCAGCGATTCACGGTACCAAATAACCATGGCTTTTACTCATGCATTCACTACAAGTTCGGAAAAAAATGAACTATTAGCAAGATACAGCATAACTGCTATTCACAACCCTACTGAAAACAGCATGTGAATAAATGTATGCTCTCATATGTAAACATCTTTCAACTTGCCAAGCTGCATTAATTTTTAAGAGTGATGCCAAACAGCTACTCGCAAATGAACGTTGTATACGTATTCAGGTTCCTGTGTAAAATTTCAATTAAAAAAAATTGAAATCTCCTATTTATCCCATTTCACTTCGTATTGTATGACAGCTTTTAATACAGAATAGCAGGAGAAGATCCACACCTCCGAAGTTATTACATTTTCAGTGAAGTTAGTGATCTGATGAAAACTGGGATGTCAAAACACAACAGCTCTTTGAAACTGCTACCAAAAAACCACAACAACCCCCCCCACAAGCACCTTGCGTAACAGCTGCTTTCCTTTGGTCTGTTTGTCTAAGAATGTATTAGCCAGGAAAGAATTAGCAATGGAGCCCAGCTTTCTTTCCTTTCTTTTCTTTCCTTTCTTCAAGTAAAGTATCTCCAGATAAACTGCGTTACCCTGACAAATATAAAAAATAGTTCTGTCCAAATAGCATCACTATAAAATCTTTTTGACATTACTTAAAAAAACCCAAAAAACCAACAACAACTTAAAAAAAACCAGTTAAAACTCAGTTCAATGCTCTGCTGTAGTTACACAGCTTGAGAAAACCAACTTTTCCCTTGACTGATGAAGAAGTTTCTGAGAAGACACTTCCCCTTTGAAGATCACGGGATTTTAAATTTTAGATTTTTCTATCATAAAGAATCAGGTAGAAACAACACACATATTACTATGCCTTAAAATCCCAAATCTCTTCGGTCTGGAGTCACCAGAGTATCCATGTAATAGGTAACTGCTTGCAGTAGCTGAATAAAACAATTGCTCAAAATACAGAGTGATGCTCAACCCTTTACATCAGGATGAATAAAACCAAACAATTTACTATATTGGATCCAGCCTCTCTGGGAGCTCATGAGCATGGCAGTGACACAGGCAATGTGCCACACAAGCACTCCTGTTAACTCAAGGAAGTTCCCTGTCCATCCCAGTCCCAGCCAGAGCCAGTCTCAACAGTTCATAGAATCATAGAATATTTAAGGCTGGAAAAGACCTCTGAGATGATCGAGTCCAGCCTATGACCTACCACCACTACTCAGCTAAACCCTGCCACTAAGTGTGGCATCCAGGCTGGCCTTAAACACCTCCAGGGACGGTGACTCCACCACCTCCCTGGGCAGCCCATTCCAGGGTTTTATCCCCCTTTCTGTGAGGAAGAGCTTCCGAATATCCAACCTGAACCTCCAAGCTCTTGCAAGAAAAACAAACCAGAACAAACTGCAAAACTTTCTTTGGAGCTTATGGCCAGGAGATAAAGAATTAATGCACTTAACCGTTTTCACTCCAACCACCTCCACTCCTCTCTGATGTGTTTTTGCAGGCACTGACATTAGTCTTTGGTTGGTCTTATCTATTCACTGGTATAGTTAGACAGCACTGTAATGTAATGTATTCCAAATATCAAAAAATAAACAACTGAAATAAAACCTTTTGTTTCAATAGGTCACTATTTTATCCAGCTTGATTCTTCACATAAATCATATGTATTTGTTCCATACATATTTTGTGGCTATTCTAACTCCTCTCTCGATGCATTTAAATGTTGTATCTCAGAAAGAGCTTTCAATATCAGTCAGTCAGATGACCCACAGCCTTTGAGCATCAACACTCTTGACACCAGTTCAAGACACCATTTAACCCTTGACATATACCATATTCTTCCCTATTAAAATCAATGCAGAAAAACATGCTTAACTTCTGAATATATCTTTTCTTGAATCACAGCTTCAGCTTTTTAAATTATCCCAAGTTCGTCTTATCTAAAACATTAATTATTATACTTGTCCTTTTAAGCTCATAATCTTTGGCTCCAAAATTAATTGTGCTTTCTGTGCTAACTGGCAGATAGGCAAATTTGAGACTCTCTCTTTAATAGTGTTTCTCGATAGTTCTTGAAAAATATCTGTCAAGAACATTCTAAAACATTTTCTACACAAAAAATGTATAATGCAAAACAGACTGTACTGACCTTGCATCATTATAGCTAAAGGAGAATCCCTGTCTGCCTGTGATTTGCTTTCACTAACCTCTTCCCCACCTTATTTTTTCCCATTTCTGATAACCCTAATAAAATTTCACTATCACATGTCCCTGCAATTCAGCAACACTACAATGTTCAAGGCAAACGTCTTCTCCTACGTAATGTTTCCATTTGGTTTGAAGAAAGAAACCCAAACAACCCAACAAAAAAACCCCAAAAAACCAGACCAAATAGTTTCACAGAATTAGTAAAACACACTCTGCCTTTTTCAAGGGGGATTTTGCTTTACAATTATTCCAGGTTTCAAGTTGACAAGTATGACCCACATTTTAAGCTCTGTGGCCACACTGTTCCACTCCCATTTAAAGAAAAACCTCAAGAAAGAGGTTTTTAATACAGATCATCTTAGAACCAGGAGAGCAACAGTTATATAAACTATCAAATGTTTTCATACCAATTGCTAACAGCAGTCTTCAAAAAAATACAAGCCTCTCATTTGAAATTCACAATAAACAGTTTCAAAAGGTAGAGAACAGTTTAGAGTAAGTAGGCAAAAACTTCAGAATTCTGCACTCTGACAGATGTTCTGTTTCCAGCAGTGGAATGCAAGTACACAGCTAAATTCAGAAGAAAACTGGAAAAGGCAGAGATGAGAGTTTTAAAAAAACGTGTAAGGAAATTATATATTTTAAAACAATCCTGCATAGTAGATGAACGGATCTATGGAGTACCATGTAGCAACAGTACTTGAGTCCTGGCAAGGAATGTTTCAGTTGATCTCTCTTCCCTGAACTTGATCTGTTTTTACAGGCACCACATATAATTATCACGTAACGAATGCTGGAAATAAACTACTGCATTCTCAGTGGACTGCAATCAAATGCACATAATCATTACTGTCTCCAAATGGCTATCAACAGATCAATTTGCTGTGAAGCAGTTGTTAGCCATTTAATATTCTCTTTATTTACAAAGTGAGTGCTTTTGGCAAGTTGGGACGAAAAGCAAAGAGGCAGATGCACCATGCATAATTTAAACCCAGTGAAATTTCAAAGGTTAACAAAAGTTTGATGAAATCTATTCATGCCTGACAAAGCCAAAAGGCGCAATGACTTTGATTACTTATTTGAGCTCTGTGCATTAGAAAGCCCCAGGTGAGCAGGGCAGGTGCCCAACAGGAACTACACTCTACTGAGCAAGCACCTGGGGTAGGAGCTGAACACAGAGAAGACAAACTAGACAAGGAAGATGGAAATTGCTTTCTCCACAGTGCCTTCTTATTCCCAGCTGCCACTGCCCATCCCATAGGAATTCTTGGGTTTCACTGCTCCTGAAAGGATGGTGAAATCTAAATATGATCCTACTACTGGAATGATGAATGAGTCCTCCGCAATGACGCATTTGGAACTGTAGGTCCACACCACACCAGAAGTTATCCAAAGTGCTGCCTTAGTAAGTCAAAAAGTTGAGGTACTACTATGAATAGGAACCTGCAACTGAAACTGTCACTTTTCCCTTCCCTTGCCACTTCTATCGATATAAGACTGATGCCTTTTCTTGGTGCCAGAATAAAGGCTGCTGCAAGCTTCCTGGAAGAGCTTGTTGCAAATGGTATGACCCTGAGCCACCAAAGCCACATGTGGCAGCTTCTCAGAAGACTAGTTAGAGGCAAACTAACCCAGCATCTGAGCAGATGTTAAGTAGCTGGACTTGTTTCCTCTTTATTACCTATTCTCTGCCTCTTCAAGGCAGAATTTCTCCCGCAGACATCTCCTATATCAGTGGTTTTCAAATGACACCTTAAAGCAGCAGAAACAAACCAGAAAAAAAGAATTAGGTAAGACCACCTAGAAACGCCTCCAAGGCTTTGGCTTTAAGAAAATCCAAGAGACAGCCTAAGCACTGCAATATTCATATGTGATGGCGCTAACAACGTGAAAAACTGAAAGAGAAGCTGCTTGTTCTGTTCCAGGTGATCTAACGGTCAATCGCAATGGCTCCAAGTACTTACTGACTGCCTGTTACAAAAAAAAAAGACCTTCTTTCATTTCTTGGGAGAGAATCAATGGAACAGAGTCTCAAACTGGCCTGTCTTGATTGCACTGGTGACTCCACAAAACCTACTGTCACCGCAAAGACACGCTCTATATTTCACCGCTGTTCTTGTTTCAGGGGTGTCCCAAGGACAATTCAGATTCCTGGCAATGTATTCCTTTTAGATGTTAAAAGCAGCAATAAGAGCCACCTAAGCAAGGGAATCTTCTGTAGCAGCCAACGCAATGGCTGAAACCCAGTATGGAAATGAAAGCCAGATATATATTTGCACGCATAACACTATATGGAATGGTGATACAATTAAATCCTAAGAGAACCACAGACCACCCGTCACAGCATCAATCTTACAGCTGCTATATTCTGGTTGTGTGTGTTGCTCTTCTGGTGTTCCCCAAAAACAAGCTACAGAAAGGGAGAGTTAGTAAGTCTTAGTCCCTTTCTGACTGCATCATTTCCAGTGAGAAATTCTATAGACGACTGCTCGAAGACAGTCAGAGTGCTGTGTTTTATTCAAGGTTCTCCTTTACAACACGGGAAACATTGAAACAGCGATGTAGCTCTTTTAGTACATTGAAACAAGCTATATAACAAGCTACGGTATATTGAACAAACTCAAAAACTGTAAAAAAAATAACTCACATGATTGAATCTTCTGGTGAAAGCGACAGCATTTGGTGCCGAACTGTATTTCTCTTTTTTATTCCAGCCACAGCTTGCCAGCTCCTGGGAGAACAAGGATGAAAATCGATTTTCTTTTAATTAGTGTATAACACCTGTTTTGAGCCAAGAGTGCATAGAGACACAAACCTTAAAAGTTTCAAAACAACTTTAGAGAGCAATAGTACATTGAAGTAATACATATAGTTACACTTTTTCCTTGATTTCGTCTGCAAATTGAGATTCCACAGGTGTTGTTTCTGAATTGTTTTGAATCATTAGATTTTTACATTTCATCTTTTGTTGAATTAGGGACTTTTATTTTAATCCAGCTCCTATAAACCCGTGAAATAATTCAAGATCCATTTTGATACCACAGAAGATCCTGCTTTAAATGTGAACATGAGCAAGGGAGAGTAGTATGTTCTTTTGGTTTTAATTGCTGTCTGAGGATACTGAGAAAAACCTTGTTAACTCCATCTAGACATGTCCATGTATTTTAAATTGGCATGTTGCACTAGAAGAAATACCAAAACTGACATATTTTGCAGCAACAATAAACGCTTTTCAGCTTTCCCTTTCAAAGGGGTCAATTTTAAGATGAACACCACTCAGCACTTAAATTAGTTTTGTGAAGTCAAAGGTAGCAAGGGAACCTGCTTAAAAGATTAAAAAAATAATAATCACATAGTTCCTTTACTCAGGTTACCCTGAAAACTCTCAGCCTCGCAAATCTAACAAATACTAGTAGTAAGGCCTCAAAAAGCATTACTTTCTAACTACAAAGTTACAATGCCTCTTGCTTGTCTGTAAAATTTAACCATCAGCTGGGCAACGACATGATCTTCCTTGTTATTTACTACCACCGGATTTCAGTAACGCCCTTTAAATTGACATCACCAAAAACTAAATGTACCCAAATGAGCTCTTCTATTCGTACACAATAGACGCAAATACATACAGCACGCAGCCTATTCCACAGTGCTACCAAGAAAAATCATCAATACAGAGCCAATCGTTGAAGGGGCGTAATAGCCAAGTACAGCCTTTCATTTTTATTTACTCATGTTTTCTTCCCACATCTTCCACTCTGAAACGCTCTCTAGTTTTATCACCGCATTGAAAAGTACTTACTGAAACCAGCAGCACACTATCAGGATACCACATAACATAGCTAAGGTGACTCAACATGGAACCGATGACCATCTTAAACGGCACAGTTAAGAGTTCAAAATTATTTGGTATCTGGATATTCTACCTTCTAAAGCTTTTTGCATTTGAGGTTCGTTTTATGTTTAGTTACGTTCAAAAAACCCTTCTCCATTTCACCTGCAAGACCTCTCTCTGCTGTACTGCCAGCTTTCTTCTCTCCTGATGATAAACTAAGATAAAAGTAGTTTCCCTTTGCTGCCCATCCACAGTTTCTCAATATTATTCCCCGATCAGTCTGCTTCAGGGCAAACTATTGTGCTCAGTCCTTTTCCTCCTCGACAGAACCTGCTTGCCTAAAATCACTGCCCTTGACACTGTCCATCCCACTGCCCTGAGATGCCATCCACGGCAGAGAAGCCACCAAGGTTTTTGCCCTCACTGCATTTGGCCGGGGAGAAGCCTGATGCAGTGCTACTGAGCACAGACCTGGCTCCGCACACTCTACTCCACTAAAGCACATTAATGGGCTCAACTGGAGTTCGGAAGCCATTCTCATACTTCCATAAAAATACCCACATCACCAATTAAAGCAACTCTGCCATCTGTTCTATTACCCCAGGCATGTTTCTTTGATCTCCCTCCAGAATTGCATTTCTTCCACCACAAGTTTCAAACGTGAAGCATTCACAAGGATTATTTCCCACTCAACTCAAGCACAAGAGCTACATCATTACAACTACCAATTCATTATTTTCTGCAGTTTACTTAAAAATGAGGTGCAAGACAAAGATTTAGGATCAAGAATACAAAAGTTAAGCTTTCTTCATAACTCATTTTGGTTGTCATTTCCCTTTGAATCTACATAGTTTATTTCCCTAGCAACAGAAAGAGGCAAAACGTTGTCAAAGTACACACATATGTGCTCTGAGTATGTTGATTGATTTTGATGCTAAAGGAAAAAATACTATATTGTAAATTACTATTGCTGCAAGAAGTGTTATTCAGCTCTGGTTTATGGTAAGATACAAAACGAAATCTGATGTTGCTTTTTTAAAAAACAAAAGAATGCTACAATATTTTAAGAAAAGGTTTAAACACAATGAAGAGGGTGCAATATAGCAATTTTCTTAACAAAGAAAACCACAATTTTTAAATGAATACTGCTCACACGCTCCCTAAACACGGTGAAAATTCATCTCCAGTTCTTTAAAAAATTAAGCAGAACTTCTATTTTTAAAAACAAATGAAAACACATTAAATGCTAAATATACTCAGTCATATTTCATTCTGCAGAGTTGGGAAGCAGTCATATTCACAGGTTGTATAACACAGATTTGTTGGTGCATTACAGCATTCTATACTAAATACCCATTTTTTAAATCTTGGCACACTGGGAAAGATGTTGCTCATCACCTCCAATAATGTATGCAGATGAGAATTGTGAAATTTGATTCTAATTAGAGTAGTTACTAGCACTGAGATCCAAACCCTGAATCTTATAGACTCTCATTAAACTCTCAGTTTAGAAGCTCTTTTGCACAGGGGAAATCAGCTCCACGTTGTTTTGGGTTTTAATTACAAACTCAACCATGTTTGAGTGCACATGTCAAGGTATGTGTAAACATGCAAAAGTTGAATTGAGGTGATTGATACGACACTCAGCGTGGTAGTTACTTCAAAGAAACTCAGAAACCTACAACACCTCATTAATCTGCTGTCAAGATACTTTTAGGCAAACTCAGTGTTCCATGTCTGCCTTCCCCTTCCGCAAAACAGGAGGAAAGGATTTTAATTGTGGCTAGCTGCTTCTGAACAGAGAGTTAATCTGTAGGCCCCTCTTCCTTGGGGAATTAACACAGTTTAGACACGCATTAGATACAAGATGACAAATCTCTGTCTACCTGTGAAGGAGCACTGATGGACAGAAGGTACTTGCAAGCTGTCAGTGTCTTCAACTGGTTTCGTGGAAAAACTTGAGAAGTGTTAAAACCACTATCCTTCCTTGTACGGATATTTTCCAGTGAAGGCATCATGTACATTTTTATTATGCAGTACATACGAGTTTCTTAAAAGGAATTACTTCCTAGATACGTTCACCTACTTCCTCACAGTTCTCCTTTTAGCTAAGTTCCACTACTTCACTCTGCTTTTCCTCTTTATGGTTTACAATAACATGTTAGATCAGTCAACAAAATTAAATGTACTTTCTTGACATTTCCTCTCATTTCCTGTAGCCTTCTGCAGGTCTGCTCACACAACATAATCTGAGACTAAAAGACCAACAAATTATGAGGTATGGAGTATCAGATCACTGCTGCTGTATCTAACTTGCTTGTTTCCTTCCTTGTCAACTGCTCATCCTGGGCAGTGCTGGAAGCAGACTGCAAAGAACAAACTACCATCAGGCTCAAGCAGTGGAATTTCTTTATCTGCAGATCAATAGGATTAGGATCATTAGTTAAATTGGTGGTCTGATTTTTTGATATCCAGTCCTTTGAAGCTCACTGTAACCAGAGATGAGGAGTTGAGTAAAAGCACCCAGAGCTTATTCAACTTCAACACTCAGAGGAGGGGGAACCCTACACAGCAACAATGCTTAAGATTAGAAGGAGTACACAAACGCACATATGAGAAAAATATTTTAAAGAATCAGATAAAAGGCTAAAATGTTTTAAAGTTTTGGAAAAGAGCCTTAAAAATCCCCAAAGGATATCCTATTAGAAGATCAGGATACACATATTCCGTCAATCAAAAAGACTCTAATGATGCCCCATAAAAAAGCAAGAGATCAAATGGGAGGTTCTTTGAAGGAGTAAAAGAACCCAAACAACCCACCAAAAAAGAAACCACACACACCCCCCCAAACAGCCAAAAGAATCCAAACAAAGAGCCCACACAAATCCACATGGGTTGGGAATTATCATGGTGAAATCATGACAATGTTTTCAAGCATAGATCAAAGGAAGCCTTCAAAAAAATCTGTGGGTACGTAAGTGATGAAATCAATCATCACAACCAGGAGATTCGGCAGGTTTCTCTACTTGAAGCAAAATATTCTTCAGTGTGCATGTCACAAGAGCGACGTGACAAAAGGCTGCTGCCTGTAAACTAGCTTATGACAGTCTAGAGATGACTACTGAGCTGAAAGCCTTCAACAACACCGAAAGGCAACAATAACCAGAAAAATATGCCTTCACAATGTGAAACAACGCCCCCAGGAAAATGTTAACCGTAGAGAAATACAGATCAAAGTCATCATCTGTTATGGTCACTGTGGAGATTCTGAAAACATCAGTTCAAGTCACACTGCAATCAGAAACGAATATCATTAATGTATTAGCCCAATATATCCACAGATCACACCCATCTTGAATACAAGATGCCACTACAGCCATTTATCTTTTTTCAAAAAGGAAAAGAACCAGTTAGGGAAACACAGAAGATTAGGTATGACATAAAGTATCAGGAGTTGAAACCTAAGATGTTACGATCAGAATAGTCAAAGATGTTTATCATTCAGAAATATTAAACCCCAGACACTAGCTGAACATATTTAAATACCAAAATTTCATTTCCCAAGCTATTTTTGTGTTATAAAACTAATCTGCTCCAGAGCTATACAAACATGGACAAAATTCAGATTTATTGATATATTTGTACTGTGCAATTCCAGAATTTATCTGGAAATTTTAGGGGGTTTTTTCATTTAAATTTCAAAACAAAACCAACTAACTACTTACCTCTGGCTGAATTGCTTTAAATACAGGGACATCCATTAGCGTTATCTGACCCTGAAATTTAAAAGGAAAAAGAAATCATTAGATAAACTCAAAATTAACCTTACATGCATACAGTTGCTGGGCTGCATGAGAACTGTATTTGTTCTGCCACCCTTCAAAACCAGAGAACGAAGTGCTCCAAACTTTACATTCAATAAAATAAACAAATCATGAGAAATTATTGTCAGGAGTGTAATCTTGCAAGTCAGAGCTTGAACGCAGAAACACTACACAAGAAGCTATCCAGGAAAACAAGGAACTAACCTGAGTTGCTCAAGGGCAGTTTCTCTTCCAACTCCGAATCCTAGTCTAGGTGTTACACAAATCATATTGAAACAAACATCCCTAACATTTTTCCATCAATACTTAAACCA
>WEIS01038144.1:35744-48784 GCA_013389965.1 Todus mexicanus | reverse complement strand
GACACCTCACTTCTTATTGCCAGAGGCTCTTCTCTCTAGGTGTCTGTGGGTGACCGAAGAAGACATGGGAGAAATGACAGTCAGTGTTACGCTGGCAATTACCTGCTCATCTTGGCATCGGTTGAATAAGTTATGATAGAGTCAGTGGTGAACTCTGTGTGTGTCAGCTGCCAGTCAGGTGGTGTGACTGCTTCAGAAACATTGAACTGTAAAGCTGCTGGCTTGGAGGATAAGCAACAGAAACTAGCCACTGAAAGCCCAGTTGTGGGAAAGTTGATGCCAGTGCTTGGAGTGAAAAGGGGTTTTGAGAGAGCCAATATCTAGTGGTTTTCTGCAGTAGTTGATAGATTTTTTTTGTTTTGATGTTTAGATGGCAATGGATACTTTATCAAGGTAGTGTTTTAGACACCCAGCCTTCTCAACAAGTGATGTGGAAAATCACCAGGAAGGTATAAATCCAGTTCTTGCCCTCCTCCGCATGTGAAGTGCCAATGCTCTAGGGATGGGTACTTCACTAAACCATCTGAATCTCTCCTTCCTCAATCAATGAAGACCTGTAAACAGAATATTGGATAAACTTACAATTGTTTTGATGACAACACAAACATATTTAAAGAGCAGCATTTTCAAATAATGCCACAAATCACGTATAAATTACATGATTAATTATTATGGTATTAATTTACTATACAGAGCTCACTTTTTATTGATCAACTTCTATTAGAATTAACTAACAGTGTGCCTGACATGAAGTCTATAACTATTCCAAAGGGGCCGGATATCTGCCTGGTTCTATTTTCCTAGTACTGGGTTAAAAGAAGCTGCTTAGACCTAAGTACCAGCGTACCTCTCCGACATGACTGTTGTATTACTGGTGTTTCAGTACATTTGCCAGCAGCTAAGAAATGTCTCCTCCTTATTCCTTGATTGCAGTTTCACTGTGTCATAGTTTGAGAAGTGATTTCCCTCCATCTCTTCCTCTTTGCTCTATGGCTTCCTCTGCTGTTTGGCCTTTAATGCTGACCAGTAGTATGTATAGGTTCATTAACGCTACTATAAATTTAGTCAATACTCTTTTAGTGGACTCCAGCTGAGCCCAAACTGACTCAGTGCCCTCCAGGGTGTAGTGAGAGACTTAATTACCCTTGTACCGTTCAACAGGAACAATGTCATGGGCAGCATTTCGCTGTGGCTGGAGAGACTGAAACTTCTTTCTCTATTGGCTGCCATTTTCAAGTTTAAAGAAGGGGATTTCAGGCTAATTCCCAGCTCTGTGTAATAATAGCAGATAGCCACTGCTCTTTTGCAAATGAGAATTGGATTGGTCACGTTTCATTACGGTACTTACACGGATTTTCCTTTGATGGTGGGAGTATTCCTTTGGGTTGTCTGAGGACAGAAATGCAAGTTGAAAGAGCGAAGTAGAGGGACAAATAATCCTTAAATTGAGTGGCACGTGTTTCAGCAGCTCCCACTGCTTGAAACTGCAGAAGCTTTTGAACGATGGAGGAAGGGTGGGTGTTGTATCCAGTATGGCAAAAGTCGTCCTCAAACACGTCAAATTGGTGATGGGCCAGAATAGGTGCTTGGGAATGCAAACCACGGAATGCTCTGTGTTTCTCATTGAGGGGGACTAAAGTAAAGTTCAAGTGAAGTGAGGTCTAGCGCAGTTAAGTGTATATTAGGGTGTATGAGTTGATGTTCTGCAAGGCACACCTGTCACTGTTTTAGAATCGCCTTATTTTCTGATATTAATGTTCTCGGCAATACAAAGTGAAGTCCATGTTGGATAATGTAATAGCCATGTGATTCAATGGACACAATCAAGATTTCTCAGCAAATCTGTACCTGGTCTTTTTTCGTCTTTCATGTGTTATGCTGGGTCCTGTGCTGGAAACTTTCATCATATGTCAACAATATGGTTTCTTGAGGTGTCACCCATTTTAACTGTGATTTGCTCTTCTTTGTAATATAGATGAAGTGATTGTGTAGTCTTTGAGAACTCATTGCAGCCTTCCAGTAAAGAAATGCTCTGACTTTACCGTTTGAAAGTATGAATGAATAATATATGAAATCTGTGTACTGTAGAAGGAGAGAAACAGGTAAGAGAAACATGCTTTGAAGGCACAGAAAGTAAAGAAATAGTTATAACTTCCTAACACCAGGCTAAGGCATTGCTAGCTCCACGTTTGAGTACGCGTCCAGCCTATTTGCATTAGGAGAACCATCAGTGACTCTGTGGTTTGATTCCTGTCTGTCTTTACCCTTCTTATTTAGTCATACACTTGCAACATATTTGCTTTGTCCCTCAGGTTTTATTACCTGTCCAGTGGGGAATAGAGAGGAATGGCTGCAGTGAGTCCTTTCACTGCTTATCACTGCTGTCATGGGGAGAGCTCCTTTGTAGTCATCGAAGTATACAAGCACTCGTATGTGCCATAAATATCCAAGCAAATCACAGAGCAGACATCATCAAAACCAGTCAGAGAAGGAAGTAAAGCAGGAGGCATCATTCAAAGCAGGAAAAAAGAGGAAGGCTTCGTAGCAGTCACAAATTCTGGATTAGTCATCATTTGTCTCCATGCTGGTGGAAGGGACTTGCTCAAGCATTGCGTCACTTGCAGATATTAGTCACTGAAGCCGTTGTTTGAGCCTCTGACTGAGGGGCAAGGTTTTCAACCTTCAGAGAGAAAATATGCTAAAGAAAAATGGGTGAGGAGGACTTACTGATTGCGAGGTATTAAATACGCCCTTACTCACACATCTCTTTATACGGCTTCTGTTAACATCAACATTACATGTCAAGCATCTTATAGAGAATTACTATTTCCCATTAATTTTCCCTAATTATTTGTTAGGGGAAATTATTCTTCTCCCTAATTTAATTCATTTTAATATTTTGCAGTTTTATTGCTTAATTCAATTTGGGTATTTTGAAACAAATAGGTCAGTTCAAATTCCCAATTACGTTCTAATACAGTGCCGTTGTGCTGGCACAGCATTGTGGAATTAGTTTGAAGCTTCCTAGTTGTTTGTAATATGTATTCACTGTTTCTTTTTTACCTTATGCAGTTGCTGTTGCTGTTACAAGATTATTTGTGACCTGGGGCATAGGAAGATTTTATCACGTGTGTGCACATTTCTTTGTGCAATGTAATTCCTGTTCTTAAATTGTTCACACTGGGTATTACGAACAGCCTCAAAAATGAACGCATAGGCAATCCTTGATTTTGCTTCATGGCACAAAAGGAAACCAAAGTGGTCCAAGCCCTGGTGTACTGTCTAAGGTACATGGGAGAGTCAGCTCCCTGGTCTGCTACAGAGCCTTTTTTAGGAGTTTGGCGGGTTGGTTGTCTCACCCTGTCTTGGGGGAGTTAATTGTGTGGCCCTTCATGGTGCAGACTTTGAAGCACATGTACAAAGCGCTTGCAGAGCCTATGTGGATTCGTCAGGTGAGGTAGCCCTGTACAGAATTCCAGTGCTAGCTGGTAGTCCAGGCAAAAATGCAGCTTTTCATATCAAATCCAAGTCAATGGCATTTGACAGTGAAAGAGCAGAGCGTGTGTGTATTAAATAGTGCATATATATCTAGATGATGAAAGATCACGTGTGTGTACATGTACATATATGCAAATAGAAATCTAATTGGAAGTTAATAGTATGAGAACAAGCAAATTATATTTTGCAGTTATGGTATGAATAGCTACTTTCACTGGATTTAACATAACGCATTCATTACACTAGATGCATACCTACCCTGTGTGCGTTTTTAAACCACCAGTGCTTTCACATGAAAAGAACTGTAAGAAATGTTTGCTTGTATCTGTGGACAAAGCTAATGGAAAAACCCAATCCGCTCATCCACATATTTATCTGAAAGATGTGTTGTGTATCTGCAGTTGATTTTCTAGAATGCTGATTAGCTAATACTGTTTTTGGCATGCAGCTTATCCAGCGTGTGGGAGAACACTATCTGAATTTCAATTTACTTTTCAAAATGATATTGAACTGCTATTCCTTTAAAGGCTTTTCTGGTCATTTGGGGACCCAGTGCAGACAGTGGAGCTGCAGTCTGGTCTCAACATCTAATGGAATTGATGAGAGGCAGCTGAAAGAGTGATTGTTGAGATGGATTGCAAGAAATAAGTGCTTCTGAGCAACTTGCCTGGTGTCCTTGTTTGAAACTCTGCTCCTCAGTTTCTTTTTGCTTTTATTCATAACAGACTTTTATGGTAGAAGTCCTGTGCTTCAGTATAGTTAAGGAATTCATTGGTTCTGTGCAGTTTTGATACGGTCACATTGCTATTAAACTTCATGCCTCTGAGAGTACTGAGCTAATAATAATGGAAGGAGGAGTGGAGCGTTGAAGTCGTGTTAATCCCTTTGTCCCTGCCAGTAACTTGCTGTTTAAACTTTCAAAATCTCACCCTCCTAAACATTTGTTTTTGCAGTGATGGGTCTTTCCCTTACGATTCTGTTCCCTGGCAGCAAAATACCAACCAGCCTCCAGGCTCTTTATCAGTGGTCACCACAGTATGGGGTGTGACTAACACCTCTCAAAGCCAGGTAAGCTTGGTTTTTATACTCCCTTACCTCTAGATATGGGGTTTCACTCATGTTTGCAACATCAAAAGCCTTTTGAAAAATCCTCTTTGGATCGATAATGGTGTTTGTGTTCTATTTGTTGTTCACGGTGTGGGGGTTTTTTCAGTCATATTCTTTTTGGTGGCATCAGAAAGGAGGTGTCTGAGAGCTTGAGTCTGTAGCTCCTTTAGTTCCATGTAAATGTCAGGTTTGAGTTTAGCACGTATTTTCCACAGTGTGGTTTCAACCCTAAAAATACGATTTGGGGCTAATTCCAAATCTCTTGGGAATTTCAGATGGATTTTGAAGAGTTGTTTTATCAAAAATAAAAATTCTAGCTAAATTCACCAAATGGCAGTTATTTGTTGATATCACCTGATGTTGTATCATACTTGTGGGCTGCTGAAATCCAGTGTCCTGTCTACCCTTCCGCTGAGATGCTAACTACTGGCTGTAGTCTGTGCCCTTTTTAACATCTTCTGTTAATACTGCCTTACTTTGCAAAGATATTTTCAATATATTTCAATATGCATTGGAGCAAAAGCCTGAGCTCCTGGCTTCCAGGTGAGAGCCATACTTACTGGATTTGCATTTGGTTCTCTCTGCTCATCCCTCTTTCTTCTGCAACGTATATTGAATTACACTATACAAAAAGAAGCAGCTTTAATGAAGGAGACATTAAGTATTTGTGATAGTGTGCTCTCCAAAGGGATGTGGCACAAATCAAGCTCTCAGGCAGTCTATCCTTTTCTTACACTCTGGAGGAAGTGCTCTAAATGCATCACCATCTTTAATGACTGTAAATGGTACATGAATCTAAGCTGTCTTTTCTAGCTTTTTCAATCCAAGTGACGTTAGATCCCATGCAAAATTTTCTGTGGATTTTTAAAAAATTATTCTCATCAGAAAATGAAAATCAGCATTGTTGTGGATTGAGCCGTTTGAAAAAGAAATTATTCAGGGCCAAATAATGTAGATACTTTCATGGCAGCTATGTAAGCACTTGTTATGGCAAAATCTTTCTTCAAAAAATAAGAGAGGAAACAGTTACAGACTCTATAACATGATTTATTATTGCTGATTTCATTTTAACAGCTTTTAAAAAAGGTATCTGGGGGAGAAACACCTGAGTAAACAAGTAGGTCTGTACATTGGCAAGAAAATGGAAATATATTTTCTTGTGGAAATCTTTCACACTTAAAAAGGCCAAAGGAAGGTAGACTGCAAAAAAAAAAAGCCTCATAGTTTTGTTTTGTCACAAGAGCTCTGTAACGTTACTTGAACTCTTCGTGATACTTCAGAGGAATGTGCAATAAAAGAAATAAAGTGCTTTGGTAAAAAGAAGGAAATGCTTCTTCAGAGTCACTGCAAGGGAAGGGTGAAACTCGTGGACGTGAAGCTTGATTGGAGCTGTTCAGAGCAGATTGAAATCAATGACAGGGTTTCCTCTAAGTCTTCATGCTCCCAGAAGGAAAGGACTGAGCAGGGCTCACCGATTCCCTATCACAAATTCCCAAAGCTGAGGACTTGGTCTTCTGCGAAAATCAGGACCACTAAATTTCTTCTCAAGTAGAAGACTGATTTCCAAGCAGGTAATTCATGAACAGCCACACTTACATCTCAGTGGAAATCATAGCAGGCTTTGGTTCAATATGAAAAAAAGAAATCAAAACAAACTTCAAACAAGCAAACTGAAGTCCCTTTAAAAACAGTACAGACGACTCTTCTAAGAAACTATAAAAACGATCAAATGATCTGTACACTTTAAAGAGAGTTAAATTCAAGAAAAAGTTAAGCTACTAAAACACACTCACTTTTTTTTTCCATCTGTAATACCCTTTGCAGTGTGTCAACGAGATTAAATATTTTGTGGGTTATGTCAAAGTCCTACATAAAACAAGTATAAAAATCTATTTATTGGTGAATATGTCACTGCAGAGCATGGTTCTAGCAAGTCTTTATTGTAACTTTTGTCATAAACATGTTAGTCTGGGTTCTATCTAGTTAAAAATCTCCTGCGAAGGATAATCAGAGTTAGAAATTCTTGTTTGTTTTGAAATGGAGGAAGAAGAAATCACCAGGAACGTGCACCTAGAGATCAACAAGGTGTATGTTCCTTAGGGTTCAGAATACATTTTAATTTACCGATTGCAGCAAATCAACTTAATTTGCGCGATGTAGTTCAAGGCACAGCCCCTCATTCTGATGTTTCTGCTCACAGGTGCTGGGAAATCCAATGGCAAATGCTAACAACCCTATGAACCCAGCAGGAAATCCCATGGCTTCTGGGATGACAACAAGCAACCCTGGAATCAATTCCCCTCAGTTTGCTGGGCAGCAGCAGCAGTTCTCAGCCAAGGCAGGCTCCACTCAGCCGTACATACAGCAGGGCATGTATGGGCGACCCAATTATCCTGGAAGTGGAGGCTTTGGTGGCAGGTACGATTTACTTGTGAGCAGTGGAAAATGAATGTAAATAGTTGATGAAGCATGTTTTGGTGACCTGGCAGAAGTGTCATGGGCTTATTTTAATTACAGAAAGTCTCGGTAGCTATTTTATGCTGGTTAACTGAAGTGCATAGTGCTTTTACAGCTTTGGAAATCAGCTACCCAAACTGCAATGAAATTCATCACAGTAAATGGAAATGGCGTAGGTCAATCAATTAGCTCTAATAAACCCCCCAAATAAAGTTTTAATTAAGAGAGATTGTTAAACAGACCACAGGCTTAGGCATGATTAACATTTAATAAGGCCAGGATGTGAAAGGTATTGATGGTATAATTTCTACGTGTGTATGGAGAAATAAGCTTGAGTGTTAGGCAAAGTAGACTCCTGTGCAGTGGGATATTTCTGCCCAAAGACTTACTCAACGGCAAGAATCTGAAAAGAATTGAGGGTGAAGATGTTTGTTAAGAGAGATGGTCAAGCTGTGCATTTATTTGAGGACTTAAATGCTGCGTTCCTGAAATAAGCCAAAGCTAATAGTCTGGGGTTTGTTACATTTTGACTTTCTCTGTCTGTGCTTTGTAAACAAGGGTGGTAAGAGCACTTAACTGAAACCACTTATTTACGGCCCCTCTGCAAAGCCTGCTGAAAGGGTTGTTAGCATAGTCAGTCTAGTGTGAAGAATATAAGCCTGGGACTCAGGGAACTTATCTCTCCTTTCATCTCTGCCACTGATCTACTGAGTGACCTTGAACAGGTAAAAAAGTTCCTTTCGCTTTGTATTAACATTTCTAAAATGGGCACAATATACTGGCCTATATTTGTAAAGATGGTTGATGTCTTGAAGTGGGAAAGGCCCGGTTTAGCTTAATTTCCAATCAATAGGAGAGCTGGGTAGAAACTGCACAATACGTTGTGCAGAATCCAGTAGAGCTGATCCCATTGACTTTCTTCTGGCTTTTCTGTGGAGGTTCAGGGAGGAAAGCTTTTACAACATCGGGAAAGCTTGGCATAATTCACCACTGAGGCAGATGAACGTGCGGCAGTGGAGCAGGTCTCTGTTCATGCTGCTGTGCAATCTGCCCCTACACTATTGGGAAATGGAGCGTGGATTAACTTTCAGGATTTCAGTTGAGCTTCGCAGTAAGCTGCAGAGCTGCAAAGCAGTTCAGTGCCCCTGAAACAACTCACAGCGTTGTCTTGCAGTCCCCGTGGCAGCCCTGTGACTGTTGTGCCTGAGCAACACATGTATCTCATGTACACACCTAATTCCCTGTCCTGCTGGCTTCCATTAGCCATTGATACGTGGTTTTGGAACAGTTCCAGGTGAAGATCACACCACTGTTCAGAATGAAATCCACTAGGCACCCCTTAATTCTCCCTTCCTCCCTTTCTTTTCTTCCACTAGTTACCCTGGAGGTCCAAACGCCCCTGCAGGAATGGGGATCCCCCCCCACACGAGGCCGCCGGCTGATTTCACCCAGCCAGCCGCCGCTGCCGCCGCTGCTGCAGTTGCAGCTGCAGCTGCTACAGCAACAGCTACAGCTACAGCCACTGTGGCAGCCCTTCAGGAAACACAGAATAAGGACATGAACCAGTACGGACCGGTAAGAGAGTAACCCTTTCGTCTTCATATCTGCCTGATCTGGGCCATTACAGGGAATCGGGCTGTCCTTCTTACTCCCCTATTTATTAAGGTGCCTACTTTATTTATATTATTTTTTTTTTCTGCATGAGTGTCATTAGAAATGCTTATGACAAACCTGCTGGAATGTCTGTATGTAGGTATGAGTTGGTCTTCTGTGTTTTTCCTGATAACTCTTGTATAACTTTGGAGATGGCCCCTTAAAAAAAAAATAGAAGATAACCCAAAGTTACGGCTGCATCTCATGATGTATTATTGCTGCCTTTGCCAGACCTCTAAAGTTGAGTACCTGGTGAAACGTTCCAGTATCTTGGAATAGGTTTTGTACCACGTGGGTAATTGTTTATTTTGCCAACTACAGTTGGTTGATTGGGGTTTTTTCCCTTCAAACAAAGAAACAACAGCAGAAAAGAAATTTGCTTTTTAATAATGTTGTCTATGAGAACAACTATGAGAGACATGCATGTCTAGTGATCTATAGCCTCCAGCGTATCATGACTTCATGTAATATTTTTTTTTTTCTTAAAATAAACAAGAGTTTGATCAAGTTTTTTCTCCTTACCTGTTTTATCTCTCTGGTTTTTGAAGTATCTGGGCCCATATACCAGGTGATGTAAAGAAGCACATCTTAGAAATTGTAGTGTTGTGCTGTGTTTACACAGCCAACTTCTGAACCTCTTACCTTACAGTAATAGACTAACCAATTTAAACAATTTAATTTGCTCACCTTAGACTTACGTCTGTCTTTCTCTCTCATGCCTTCTACAATTCTAATGGAATTTTTATTATAAATATCATCACCGCCCGTCAAATATTGGAGAACACTGAGGGAAAATGCGACATAAATCCTCCCCTTCTTCCCTTCCCCAAAAGCATGTTCAGCTCCCTCCTCCCATTTTAAATGCATGTCGCATTTTATTCTTTTTTTTTTTTTTTCTTCTTCTTCCGTTGAAGGTTTGTTCCTCTTTCCAGATGGGTCCAACTCAGGCTTACAACAACCAGTTTATGAACCAGCCTGGTCCTCGCGGCCCTGCTTCTATGCCAGGCAACATGAACCCAGCAAGCATGGGAGCAGGGATGACACCTTCCAGCATGAGTGGGCCACCCATGGGCATGAACCAGCCTCGGCCTCCTGGAATGAGTCCCTTCAGCACCCATGGGCAGAGGATGCCTCAGCAAGCCTACCCAGGCCCACGCCCCCAGTCTTTGCCTATTCAGGGCATAAAGAGACCATACCCAGGGGAGGTAATAAAAGAAATTCTATTTTGCGTACACTGTTGCTTTGAACGTTGCAGCATGCTGGGTAACGCGTGGTGTGCATCCCTGTAAGATACTTAGATCTTTGTTCCAGCCTTGATAGGAATGCTGCTGTTAAAATACGAGCGGCAGCAGCTCTTTCCTTCTAGCTTCTCAAGTATTCAGGTTGGCCCTTGCTATGTTAGTCAACATGACAGTCATTAAAACCAAGAAAGGCCCAAAACCAGCTGAGCCCTCAAAATGTCACTTCAAGATTCTCATGCTAGATGGTGAATTCATAGACCTGAAGCAGACTTCCTTCGCAGGAGTGGATTTATTTAATGTGACAACTTAAAAGACATGTTGAAGGTGAAATACTTTATTTGGGCCTGATGCGTATGTGATCTGTGCTTTCCTGGATGGCTTTATTGTTCTAAAGAAATACAGAGTATATGTTGTGTAATAGTAATAACATTTATTTTAAAGATCAGTTGCTTTCCGAACTTCTTGAGGCTTGATTTTCATAGGCGCTGAGATGAATATAAATCACGTTGAACTCAAATCCCCTTTGTGTCAGCATTTATCTAATACAAGTTTATTTGGAGTGTGGTATTTCTGTTGAAGTTCCCGTGCAGTTACATGAGATCCGAGTGGCTTTGCAGCCAAAAATTACATCGCCATTGACTTGTGTTGTGACCTTAGGCAAAACACTTTGAGTCAAAATTTAGAATCAATTTAGACAACCAAAGCTGTAGATGCATGAGCTTTTGGATTGTAAGAAGTCATTTTACTATTTCAATCGGTGTGAATCGGCCAGTAGATGCTTTTGAGAATCCCACCAGCTCTCCGCATCTCTGTGCACTTAAATGTCTCTGCAAGTCTAGCCACCAGTTACTAGCTTCAGAAATAATTTCTTGGTGAAGCTCTATATTCAACTCAGAGTACAACAGTTATAACTCTAGGTGTAGAGCTTTGAATATTATGATACTGCCCTGACTATAATAATGGTAGTATGAGTTAATAGAAAACATATAGCAAAGAGTGCATGGCACGCAGAAAATATGGGGGGGGAGGGGAGAAAGAAAAAAAATTCAGTGGTTTTGCAGGAAAGGAAGTGATGTGCTTTTGCTTCTGGTAAGGAGTTTCACTCTGTAAATACTGTCACTTACTCTACAATTAAGACGACACAGAATGTGGCTTCTTCAGATAATTTTTATCCTCAAATTTCACATTTTAAGGAAGACTGTAAATCCCTTTTTGCCGCTTCTGAAGCAGGTTCTTCATTATAAATGAATATCATCGTGTTCCCAAGAAGTCAGTAGTGAACCGTGCCCTAAATGTTATGTGCTTGCTACTCTGGAATTCTGCAGGTTCTCTAAATGCTGTTTGCTTCTTGGTTTTTGAAAGCCTCGTTTATTGAAACTTCTTATTAATCAATTAATTTTTCAAATTGACATTTTATTACCATTGCAGTTTTAATTTTCATGACTTCAACACCAAAACTGCAGCAGAGTACTAGCTAGCACTTGCAAGGGGTTTACGACTAGCAATAACTTCTCTTTAGTTTTTAAGGTATTGCTAAACACTCTAACCAAGCCCAGCATAGCAGTTGTATTGAGAAGACAGACATGGACAACAGAGCTTCTCTTCTCTGCCCATTCCAGAATTATATTTTTAATGTTACTTTCTCTTTTTGTGCTTCTCCATCTGGAAGAGAAGCCCCAGGGTTGGGGCTGGTAGTACATGCCAAAACATGGAGATTTTGTGAACGTTGCATCTGGTTGTAATTCTGGTTTCTTCAAACACGGTGCCCTTTGACAGCGCTTCAAGGCTGAGCAGGACGTGTGTGTTAAGGCACATTGTCATTCTTATCCCACTTTGCTTTGTGGGACGTTTATGGTTTTGAGTGAGTATTCACCTCCAGCCATCAGGGTAGGGCAGGAAAGACAGCAGCTTTAGGAAGGGATGGCACTAAGCTGAGGAGTATTCACCTGGAGGGGTTTTTTGTTTGGTTTAATGCCACTATTGAATGTGTGCTAATGATCAATTCAAGACAGCTGCTTGAATGTAACGTATCTCCGTCTTCTGTCATCCCTGTCATGAAACAGCCGAACTACGGAAACCAGCAGTATGGACCAAATAGCCAGTTTCCAAACCAGCCTGGTCAGTACCCCACTCCCAACCCTCCAAGACCCCTTACGTCTCCCAACTATCCTGGACAGAGGATGCCAAGCCAGCAAAACACGGGGCAATACCCTCCTCCAACGGTCAACATGGGGCAGTATTACAAGGTAAGAAGTTTTAGGTTATCTCGTTGCGTTCTGGTAGACATTTGTGAATGAAGTCACATTCCTGATTTATTAATTAGTGATTTTTAGAAAGTTACCAATTTAGTGGTGAATGAATGAATCACTTTGTAGATACTACGTTTACATAATTAAAGGAAAGAGATGAAAAAGCACAGAGTTTTTATTAATGTTTTGAATGTGACAGAATCAAGTCAACCAGCCAAGCTGCATTGTATCTTAAGAGCAGTTTATAAAGAAAATTGAATGTTACTGCAGCTCATTAAAGGCTCTTACAAGAAAAGGCTGGTTTCACTTTAAAAAGTAGCATGTAAAAAGAAACACCTAATGAGATTCATGTGTAATATTTTCACCTCTTCGTGGCACCCTGCAAGGATACAACTTTGGAAATTTGTAATAAACAAATTCCACATTGCAGCATCCCAGTTGCAGACCTACAGTGGTCACTGCTGGATTAAGCCAGCCCGAACTTAAAAGCTGTTCCAGCTGTCGAATTCATCTTTGAACTGAAATTTGCGTGACTTTCTCCGACCTCTCCCTCCCCTTTTCTCTTCCTTTTCCCTCTGTGCTGCTTGTTTTGGGCAAGAATTAGAGTTGTTAAAATGTTGCCTAAAACCTCTTTTATGGGTACATCTTGAGGACTTGGTTTTCTCCAAGCTGAGTTTGTACTGAGGGCCTGCTGAGGTTTGACGTCTTTGAAGTGCTCACAAAAGTGATCTTTTGCACACAGGTACTCCAGTGAGTATAAGAACAGGGAGGACCATCGATGGTCTGACCTGCTCTTAAATCATTAGCTGTTGAAGTCTCTGGACTACATTCTGAT
>WEIS01038144.1:5467-23822 GCA_013389965.1 Todus mexicanus | reverse complement strand
TGTTGTCCTGTTTCTCTGAATCTGAGCACCTGCATTCAGATCTAAGTACCTAAATAATGAAATAATTTCTGGTTTTGTTTTGTTCTGTCCCCACCTGTGCTGATATTAAGTAAAATATCTGTAATACCTGGTTACTTTGAAGCCATGTTACTACGTAGCTCAGAAAAAGAAAAGATCCGATTTGGAAAGAAAAAAAATAGTGCTAGCTGATGTTCACAGGAGAGATCTGCTGTGTTTGAAAAGCCTTTAAATCCACAGTATGTTTCTCTAAAAAAAAAATATTAAAGGATATGAACAGCTTGCGGACACACACAAGTAGATGTGTCCTTATCTCATGTATTTGATTGAGAATATTATCCTGCTAATACAGATCTAGAACTAGAACTGTCTGCGCTAAATATAAGAATTCCTAAATTATGTGTTACAGATAGTAAGTTAGTGGATCCCAGTCTGCTGATTTCCTCACTAATCTATCCTTTTCCCAACCCCCTTTTACATGCGTAGCAATATTCTAACTTGAGGTTTGGGACTATTGTGGTTTTTTTGCTTTCTAGTAAAACTGCTCTGCTGGAGGGCTTGGAGGTTGACCAGTATATGTGGGGTATCCTGAACGCTATACAAAAGTAAGTGATCTTATTAATTTCTGATATCCCAGATTAAGCAACTAGCAGATAATGTTTGTGAGTTCTAAGGTAGTCATCCCGAAGCAGGTCTTAGTGGTTGAACTTGAATATTCTATGTCCTGTCTCTTTGGAGCTAGTGATACAGTGAATCATTTTCCATCTACCTAATCTTGACTGGGTTATCTCTTGATGGTAGACTCGCCAGTGAGGCAGAGGGAGGAGCGAGAATGGAGGATTAAATGCTTTCTCATATTTACCAGTAGCCCCTCTGATTCACATGTGGCAGACCACACAGATATGCTTGGATTTCATCGTGTGGATAAGCATAGGAATACATTCTCAAAGTTGCTTTTTAAAAACTTGCTTCTGACATGCACTTGAGTGAAAGATCTTGAGGTTGTATTTTAGTAGAGCATTTCAGAACATTTGTGACCATGCACATATGGAAACAGCAGCAGAACTGATTTTTTTTAAAAAAATAATCAATTAACGTGCTAAAATTTTCACATTCTTTTACAGCTCAGAGTTCGAAGAAGTTACCATTGATCCGACTTGCAGTTGGAGACCGGTCCCTATAAAGTCTGATATTCACATCAAAGATGACCCAGATGGCATTCCCTCAAAAAGATTTAAGACAATGAGTCCAAGCCAGATGATCATGCCAAATGTGATGGAGATGATTGCAGCTTTGGGTCCTGGCCCATCACCTTACCCATCCCTACCCCCTCCTCCAGGAGGAAACAACTCCACCGAATACGGTAACCAAGGTGAGTTTTGTGCGCCCAGTTGCACAAAAGTCAGTGGTTCAGTCAGCTTTGTGATTCAACTATGTCGCTGCACCTTTGCTGAGAGATGCACAGGGAAAGCAAATTATATGGCTGCAATTCTGAAATTCCACATCAGTCTTTTCATTTAAGATTCATCTGTTTAGAGGAAAATATATTTTAGTGAGGAAATCGGTGCTTGTCATATTTATTGCCATGGGGCCCTCCCTGAATCAGCATATGTAACATCATATATTCATTGGCCTGCCACGATGTACATATTTCGTCATTTTTTTTCTGTCCATTTTCCTTCTTTTCCGCCCTCATTCAAATGAAGGCCTCTAGTGCTACAGAATTTACAAAGTAGAGAACGTGAGTCATTAACCCTGACACTTGGACCACTAAATTTAAGTTGAGTCACCAGGTGGATGACACTTGGTAGACCATCAAGAAAGTGGATGACTTTTAAAAAGCTTTAACTGCTTCGCAAACACCTTTGCATTAGGAAACTATTTTTGAGTTCCTCTATCCATGTGCTGTCAGACTGAGAAACAGGGAAGGAAATACTGGCACCAGAGATACATTTTCAAATGAACAGATCAAAACTAGAGGTGGATAGATTAAGATTAGATGTTAGGAAGAAGCTCTTCACCATGAGAGTGGTGAGACACAGGAATGGATTTCCCAGGGAGGTAGTGGAAGCCCCATCCCTGGAAGTTTTTCAGGCCAGGCTGGATGGGGCTCTGAGCAACCTGCTCTAGTCGGAGGTGTCCCTGCCCATGTCAGAGGGCTTGAAACTGAATTATCTTTGAGGTCCCTTCCAACTTTGACAATTCTATGATTCTGTGACTGATATATTGTGAATAACTCAATTATAGTGACAATTCTGAAAATATGAAACCAGAAACTTCTTTCTTTAGTGAGTAAATACCATATGACTCAGTTCAGCTCTGGGAAAGGACCAACTGTTCCCATCACCAGAGTCCCCACATTGATTATGAGGTAATATATGTGCTTTTTGCAGGCATTTGAAGAAAAATATAGATTGCATGCAAAATATGGTTTATTTTCTCCAGTGAGTGCAAAACCGATGACAGATGATAGAACTTAGGTTTTCAAACAGGTCAACGATTACTATAACAAAGGCAAGAGCACTGAATCACTAATTTTTTGCTTGTGTATCAGGAGTGAAGTGCAGTCAGAGCATGAGATTCAGAACCATCTATTCTTCATCATCTTTCTAGCTCAGGGTGGTCTCGTTAAGTGGGGTTTAGGGTTGTGTAACGATTCCTACCTAGATTGTTACTTCCCTGCCCTTCCTTGTGGATCCTGTAGCAAAGGTAGTCATTGCTTCGCGGAGCCCTGACTCATCAGGGGCAGGGGAAACCCACGCTCTCCTATTTCTTCTGCAATAGGTATAGTAATGCAGAGCATCAGATGATCCTAAATGTCTTCGGAGGTCTGTCCCTCAGCATTTGGCGCAGTTCTTGCCCCAGAGAAGGGCGTGCTGCTGCATGACTGTAACTCCCCGGGCTGCCTGGCATCTTCAGTGATGGTGATGCCAAAACCTGCACTGAAACTTAAGTGTTTAGAATTAGGTAATGTCCTCCAATTAACAGGAGCGTAGAGCAAAGCAGTAATAGTGCTACTACTAATGTGGGTTATGTTAATTTGGGGATGACAGTAAGCATACTGAAGTTTAATTTGCAAATGTAACGGTACACAGTAATCCAAGACCTTATTCCAGCTCCCTGTTATTAAATCGCTTCTGAGAAGCAAGGCAAAACCAGCTGCATTCTGTGAGACTCTTCCAGTTTGCAGATTAACAAAATGAGAATTAGTAAGGCTCTGCGGTATTTACATGATAGATCAAAGTCCTGACTTCTTTGAGAAATACTCTTACATGGTTAATGATTTCTCTTCCACTGAGATTAAACTTCTGCTTGTGAAGCTGTGCTAAAGAGCAAATGATGAAGCTACTTCAGTTTGTCAAACACCCTTCTTGACTTGGACATTTAAAGCTGCTGTACTTCAGCTGACGAACTGCAGGCTCTCCAAGCAAGCTCTAAAGCTATTCAATTATTTCAGAGCTCAGTATCATCCTGTTCGGTTACTTATATGAAATAGCTGAGCGGCGTGAGGTCAGTTTTTGCTGTTCATAGCAAATAAGCCACCGGAGTTGGCGTCTCCGTTGAAAGCGTTAACAGAAGGATCTGGACAGAATAAATACAGGCAGTAAAATCCCTGTATTGGGATACATGCTTACTGTAGAATTCAAGCGAAGATCACTGGGCTGAGGTGGGTCAGATCAGAACATACTGATGATGGTCTTGCATTACGTGTCCTGCAGATCAGCAGGGGACTCTGGGCTTGTTGATAGATGGTAGATTTGCGAGTGGTAGTTCCAGATCATGTATTCTGAATTGGTGTGAAATTTTGGTGCTTCAGAGAAGGTTGTTTCAGGCTGAAGTTAGGTCAATTTCATAAATTCACTGGGGTTTTGTTGTGTGTATCCACATGCTGAAACACAGAGCCACAGGCAGCCAGTTTGTAACTCTGAAAATGAGAATAGATCCAAGAGAGGAAAATTGATGTCCTTGCAGATGAGAAAATTTCATTAGTTTTGTGGGCGAAAGGACAATTACATCACAAGCCCCATTTAGGCATGAAGGCCTCTCCTGCACTGTCTTAATGGAAGTTGCCGGTTTATACTGCAGAAGTAGTAAAATAGAGGCTGTGCTATGAATTGGTGCTGTGGCATCCACCTGATACAGTTCTGTGAATTAGCTTCATCAGAAATTGAATCAGTGCTGCAGTCTTACGTAGCATTGTAGACATAAATAACGCGGCTGTCCTATAAATAATCTGGGACTTGGGCAGTCAGACTCAGTGGCACCAAGCTGCTCCCAGGTGCAAATGTTCCATAGAATTNGGTCCACAGGAGAGCGACTAGACTGGAGAAGGGACTGGAGGGGAAGTCTTATGAGGAGAGACTGATGGAGCTGGGGTTGTTCAGCCTGGAGAAGAGTAGACTCAGGGGGCACCTTCTCACTCTCTACAACTCCCTGAAGGGAAGTTGTAGACAGGACGAGGATGGGCTCTTCTCTCAGGCGATTTGTGACAGGACAAGAGGGCACAGCCTGAAACTGCACCAGGGGAGTTTTAGGCTGGACATTCAGAGGCACTTCCGCACAGAAAAGGTTATTAAACACTGGACTGGGCTGCCCAGGGAGGTGGTGGAGTCACCGTCCCTGGAGGTGTTTAAAAAAAGACTGGATGCCACACTTAGTGACAGGGTTTAGCTGAGTGGTGGTGGTAGGTCATAGGCTGCACTTGATGATCTAAGAGGTCTTTTCCAGCCTTAATTATTCTATGATTCTATGAACAAATAGTGTCTTTCATATCACCTCTGTTTCTCTTTTAGGCAACAGTTACCAAGGTCATGGCAATTTCGACTTCCCGCACGGGAATCCTGGTGGCACGTCTATGAATGACTTCATGCACGCGCCGCAGCTGTCACATCCCCCAGACATGCCAAGCAGCATGGCAGCTCTCGACAAACCTCTCAGCCACCCCATGCAGGAATCTGTAAGTAACGGTGCTGTGGACATAGATTTTCCTTTTATGTGGGGGTAAGGAGCTCTCAGCCAGCTCACGGACTTGCCTTGTGAACTGCTTGTACTTTTTGCGGATTCCTCGCTTTGGAGCGAAACAGAATAGTCCTGAGAAGTGGCAAAAATGCCATTTTTAGTTTCTGGCCTTTTTGAATTAAGCTTGTTTATCTGAAACAACATGGCTTGGTGTGCTTGTGTTAATCATTGGGCTTTGCTCCGATACCTGAAAAGAACTAGACTTCATTCCCCAGGCCAGCAGAGACTGTGAATATCCATCTTCAGCAGACAGCTTGTTATAGAAAGACATTGACTGACTTTAGAGCAGAGACTCTATCTTCCCTGGCTTTGTCCCTGAGGGCAAAATTTGCATCAGAGCTTTTTGAGGAGGAATTCTTCCCAAGTATCATGAAAGACACCTTAAGCTGTTGGGAATAGGACAATCCTGTAGATTTCACAGAGAGATGCTGGGGTATCAATGTTAGAGACTAATAAATGGATGTTCCTCAGGTCTCAGAGAGGCAGAACTGTGCTGTGGAAAAACACTTTGCTCAGAGCACTGAGTTTTATATACCGAATTTTATGTATCTCCAGAAAATACAGTATTGCAGCAGCTAGGTGCTAGAAAAAGCTACCAACAGCATTTAGCCCTTAGGCATGGCTAGTCATCGATTTTAATGCTGTATGGAGGGTGTGTATATACATCCTTTTATGTTCGTTTCCGTTACAGGGCAGGGGCTTTATATTGTGCTGTTACTGTACAGGAAGGATGTTTAACTTGACAAGTCATCTGTGCCATGTCTTCATGAATACTAGGAAGTACAATTTCAGAATGCAGTGAGGGAATGTGGTAGCAGATGCTTAGCAAAAGCCTACTCAGTCAGTGTCTCCTCTAGCTGGCAGTGGGTTTCCCAAGGAGGATGGTGAGAAATAGGAAAAGAGTGTAGAGGGAGTTCTTAGTGTGGCTTGGAGAGAGTCAAGTAGCAAGACTGTCTGCAGAGGAAGAGCCCAGAAACCATTAAGTCTTTACAGGCTAATAAAGGACAGAACAAACATGCTATAAACTTAATTTTACATTGAGAAATTCCACATATCCAGCTTAAAGAGCAGGCTGAATTATCTGCATCAGAACGAACCATACGGTGTTAGAATATATAGGAGCTACCGTCTTGAACCGTTCCCAGCTGCTTTCCTTTGCAGCAAAGCCACAGGGAACTGTTCTTTGCCTCCCATTAGCTGACACCTACCTCTTGACTTTTGTCAATTAACTGCTATACCTTTGCTATAGCAGTTGCTCCAGTGAAATTTCTGAAGTGGTAGAATATCAAGTGGTAGAATATGAAAGTGAAGAATCTGTGGCTTTCTGAAAATGGGTCTACTCACAGGTGATAGAAAAGGTGAAAGTTGCTCAAGACTATGCGTGTTCCAGAGCAGTAAGAGTCTATTTGGGCAAATGTTAATATATTTTTGGTTCTGTAGGCCAGCTTGTAGCAAAGCTCATACTTGCCCCACTTCTCCCTCATCTGTCATGGTAAGCAAGCTACGCTGTTAGGGAATGGGAAATGGTGCTAAAGCAGTTTCCAGTTAGTTTATGTCAGTGGCTGATTGTTGAGGATCAGCGTTCAGAGCTGTTAGCACAAGGGAGTGAGATTGACCTTGTCAATGTAGCCATGTAGTCTTCAGGCCACATTTGAGGACTGTTAGTGTTCACACACAGCTTTTTCAGTATTATAAGCTCTCTGCTTTACGTTCTTTTTCTCCTTCTTCCTTCCTTCTCTCTCAGAAGTGAACTGTTTGTCTGCAGCAGACACTCAGGAAAGGCAGCTTTAAAATTAGTGCTTTTAGAGAAATGTGTGCCATTAACACATTCCTAAGTAGTGTAGCTGAATGTCTTTCGGCAGACATCTCTCTACGAAAATATCTATAAATCACATTGCATAATTTGCGTAAGGTTTTAAGATGTTGCCTGTGCTCTTGTCTGGTTCGCTGTCTCTCTTTTTTACACGTATGAAGTGTATTTTGTTTTCATCTGCTATTCACCTCGACCATTTCATTTTTACAAGATGAATCAAAATCAGATGTTCAGCCCTTTTAGACCCAAGGTCTATCACTAAGTGGAACTGAACGCTGCTGAGGAAGCTCCTTATTTTTCCCATTATAAAGATTTATGTGGCGACCCTTGTATAGTGGTAGGCAGGGAAAGTCGGTCCCTCCAGACATACTCTGTAAGTCACTCCAGGAAATGCAGATGTGTTTGCCCGATATAGGTAGGGCTGTGTAACCATGGCTGGATCATCAGAACTATCATCTATCAACACTGATGTTCCACTTCTGTGGAAGAATTAAAAACCAAGACCTGAAACGTAGCTAGAAGCAAGTGCCAAGTGTTCTGAGAACTACGGAACAGATGCTTCTATGTAGGTGCAAGATTGCTACAAAATAGCTGCCACAATCACATCGTGTTTGTTTTCAGAAATTGGAAATAAGCTTTAGATCAAGCTGAATTTCGAGTTAGCTCTGGCTAAGTGCTTATTGCAGACAGTGTAAGGAATGGTACGTGACTGTGCAATGGACAATCACTCCGTGGTTCCACATATGCAGTGAGGTGCTACAAGCTGGTGCCACTGTAAAAAGTGATTGCTCGTGTTTCTATTTTGACTTTTCCTCTCAGTCACGCCAGCGGAAGCGTTTCTGCAGCGGTGAAGTGATCTGGATCCTCATCCTGAAAACTAATTGGGGGGCAGGAGGGTGGAAAGGGTAGTTTAGCTTTGATCTATGTCCATTCCCCAGTTTTCACTACGTTTCTGCATCTGATGACAAAGGCGTGGATGGGAAAAGTGGACAAGAGCAGCAGCAGGACAAGATGGCATCTTTCAGTAGTTCTGCCAGCTAACCTGGCAAAAGAGTTGGTAGAACTATGACCCAAGTGTTGGAGAGAGATATAAACCGTTGGCTTAACCCGATGGTCTTGTTTTCCCCACTATCAATTTTCTCCTGAGATGAAGGGAGTATTGTTCTGCAGCTGACAGGTCCCGTTGCACTGCAGCCATACAACTCGGCACTCCTAGAGGTCGCTGTTGGGCTCGTAAAGGATTGGTTTGTGCTGTTAAGCTGAAGATGTAGTTGTGTCTGCCATAAGCTTTTCTTTTATAGATTATAAATGTTTTAAGAGTGCCAAAGTTTACACTCCTTAAAACAGCTGTGGAATTACCTTGCTATGTAAGCAAAGGCAGCTTTGTTAGACTTTGAGTTCATAGCGTGGGTTAAGTGTTTTTAAAATGTAACGGTGGGGGTTGCAGACGCAAGCTGAACGTACACGAAGTGTGTTGCTTAGAATGTTTTTGCACAACAGCAAATATCATTAGTTAGCTGAACGCAAATAGAAAAATGCTGAAGTCTTGAGCATTTTACTTTTTCATAGGTAGGCTGGTGGAGTCTGTGGCCTAAGTCAGGTGGATTTTGAACCTGCGAGGGCCGTTTAAGGTTATGGTGGCCCTCGATCTTACAGTGAACAATTACTCCCTACCCAACAGTAATCTCAGGGCCCAAGATACTGCCTTATCAACTAAATATTTGTGCATATATATAATGCTTGCACATATAAGCGTAACGTAGAATTTCTAACATGCTCATTTGTTTTGAAATATGTCTGAGAACATACAAATGCCTCTTGGTTTAAATAATTATTGATATAAACATGCCATTGTGACTTGCTTCATGCATTCAGGGATAAATTTTAAGAGACTATTCAAGATAATCCTGTTTGGTTTTGTTCTGGTTTGTTTCTGAAAACTTCTTTCCCATGCTAGTAATGCTGTCTTAAGTTGTTTTTTTACTTTTTGTTATTATTAAGCTTTATTAATTTCCACACTTTTGTTGCACGTGTCCTCAACGATTGAAGAACAAAACGGTGCTATCTGGATAGACATCTACTTTCACTTGGACTTCTGAAAAGTTTTTAGGCTGCAGATTCATTTACGTTAAGGTGTGACCCGTGGGCAGATTTTGTACAAGTTTACCCCTAAGGTAACAACAGTAACATTGCAGGGTATTTCTAAAGTAGTCAAGCTGTCACCCTAGTACAGAGAAGAGTGTGTATCAGTACTTTTTAGCAATTACTCTCATGTGGGAGAGACACCAAAATACGCTGCTGCAGATAGAATCCTGCTTGTATCCACCAGCCTTCGTCCTGTCAAAGTATTGAAAAGATCTCCATGTAGCTCACTATGACTGTCCCAGTGGATCAGTATTCAGGCTTCAGTGGTAAAATGTGGGGGTTTAATGCTTTTTTCTGTTGCTGGTTTTTTTTTTTTCATTTTGTGGGAACATTTAATTAAGTTTTGTAATAACCTCCCTTTTGCTTTCTAAAACTCAAGACTAAGGTTAAAACAACCTTGCAGTGCGCTGTGATATGAAAGGGTCAATGCTGACATAGCATTTTGCTGGTTTCTGTTGGCTTGGCTGGATGAATTCCATGCTGTTGTTGTATGTATCTGTTCTTTTATTTCAGCTCCACTTTGTGGCAATGTGTAGCATTCCTCAAAAAATGTTTACATTTTTTGCTTCTCCATATACCCAATTAACATGAGACTTCTGATTCTGAAGCGTTCAGATGCTGCTTTCTCATGGCACCAAGGTCAAGCCCCATTAAATGGGACATGCAGCAGAAGGAAGGATTGGGCTTGTCTGGTTTTGTTGCTTCTTTGTCATGTGAGAAAGACTTTTCATCCATCCTTGCGCAAACAGGGTTTGGAAGATGCACGTGGTTTGGGAGTTTATTCCCCGTGGAAAACATAACAAGTACTACGCTTTTTCCAGAGAACTTATCCACAGCATGAATACAAAATACAAGTGTGGTCATTAGCTTAGTTTAAGCTCATGCATTGGACTTGACAGTCAGCAAGTACACAGCCACCTGCAGAAGCTCTGCCTAGTGGCTGGGTGGGAGCTTACTAGCTCAGCCCACTTGTTCATCAAACATGAGAACCCACAAATAGCAGCAAGGAAGATCCTCAGCCCTTAAAAGAGGTGTTGCATTCTGGAAAGAAAAGGAGGGGAGGAGCGTCGAAGGGCTGGTGTTTGTTATGAGTTGAAACATGAACAGATAGCAGTGTCAGGAAGCTGCCCACTAAGGGAGCTGAGCAGAAAGGATACCTTTGCTTGGTTAATCAGTTGCCTGGTGTAGGGATCGTTATTCAACAAATTCCCCATTCATTCATGGATTTTTGGGGGGCAGAAGCATCTGCCTTGCTCATGCTGAGCAGAACCCATAAGCCTCCCTGCCTCCTCTTTGGGGTTCATTTTGCACCTTCAAGCACAGTTTCCCACACCACAAAGAAGCAAACTGACAGCACAAATCCAATGTGTTTATCTCCCCCTTGCAGATAACCTTCAGAAAGCTGAAACACTTCCTCCGATGTTGGGACATGGAGTTTTCTTTTCCGATTGCACATTTTTATTTCTGGGTTGGTTTCGTTCATTTGTTTGTTTGGGTTTTGTTGGTTTTTTTCTTTCGGTTGTGTGTCTTTTTTGTTGTTGTTTGTTTGTTTTTTTTCTCCATTTATTTCAGTCATTTCTTTTTGTAACATGTGGTTACAGAGTCAGGCACTGCGAGCACTGTACCTTGTGGCCTCACTTTCTTTTCCTGCTTTTTTCCTCCTCCGCAGATCCCTCATCCCGGCAGCACTGATCAGTCCCATACTTCCATGCAGCAAGGTTTGCACGTCCCTCACCCCAGCAGCCAGTCAGGGCAGCCATTACATCACAGCGGGCCTCCTACCCAGCAGTCCCGGCAGCCGCCCCCGGCCGCTTCTAGCAACCATCCACACAGTGACCTGACCTTTAATCCCTCCTCAGCCTTAGAGGGTCAGGCTGGTGGACAGGGAGCACCCGACATGCCGGAGCCCTCGCTGGATGTAAGTCTGTGTCATACTATCATCTGCCTGCCATAGCGTGTGCTTCGCATCGCGGCGGGAGGGCAGGGAGGGCACGGGGACGGGGAGCTGCTTCCACAGCACATGCCATCCTTTCATGCTTTGGTACATGGGCGCAGGTGCTGCAGCTGAGGTGACAGGGTGCTCCTGGGAGAACAGTTCTGGTTTGAGCAGCTGCGTGGCATGCAAGCCGTAGTCTCTTCCTAGCACCACGGCAGGGATTTCTTCAGACAGCAGTTCAGGCACCAGGCTGGGAGCCGTCTCCTTTCCTCCTCATCGCTGGACGGGGGCTCCCGTGTGCTCATCTAGATGCTGAAGCCATCGCAGTGCCTGAATAAGAGGAAGGATGTGGCCGTGTGTGGTTCTGACTATGGCAGAGCTGTACTGAGTGAGCTGCATACTGAGCCCAGCAGCCTGCCCGGGCCAGAGGGAGGAGGATCTGTGCTGGCCCCCTCTGCAGCTCTGTCCCTGTGGCCAAAACCAGGCTGTGCCCATCCATACCCACTGCTGCGGGTAGCTCAGCAGTGCAAGTTCTTCCTCCTGGTACGCCACATAGGAAAATAAACAAGGACGTCTTCTGCCTCCCTAGCCGCTATGGCAGGCAGCTCACAACTAAACAAAGATCAACCCAGTTTTAAGGCCAAAAGTAATCTTCTGTCTCTTACCGTCCATTCGGTGGAGCTGGAAGTGAATTATCCAAGGTATCCTTCTGGTTAACCACCTGTGTTCCGAAACTGAAATTCCTTAGCACTAGGATTGGATTTTCATTCAAGTCCTGCGTCCCCGTATGTGTATCTTCTGTCTGTTTCCAAGTCTGCTGCTGCACAGTGTGATTTTTCTTAGAGAGATGTTCACCTCTGTGCCTCGGGTTTATATCTGTATTTGCTGTTGCTGCATCCTTACGTCTTGCCTGTCGCACGTGAGCACTGTGCCAGCAGGTAGCCTCGCAGAGGGGAGGGATGGCTGCTCTAGTTACAGGAACACGGTGCTCAGTAGAGTAACTTCTATCTGAACCAGGCTGCTGCTGTTTCACACAACATGGTCACGTGCACATCCTTTGGGAATGACAGTTCATGTGGCGATTAGAGGCCGTGAACCCTTAAGGACCCTGTATGAGCAATGTTAATGGGTGAAATAAAAATGCCAGTGTTTCCTTCAAATATTTGAGCAAAATGAAGTAGGCTGTCACAGATCAGGCACTCATTTCCCTGTGCAAAGCAAAGTAGAAAAACCTGTGCATTTATCACAGTACCGTGGTTATCACTGATGGAGGTACCCTGGGTTTTTAATTGGAGGCTGAAATTATCTTAGCTAAATGAGAAGACAAGTGCTCTGCAGTGTGGGAAATCCAGTTCTTCGAAATATCTATGAGGTCAGTCACGATCAGATGGATTATTTAGCGGGTTTAACTTTCAGCAGCTCTGTTGTGGAACCAGGCTGAATAAAGTCCCACACAACAAACCAAACAGAGGACTGAACCTTGGGCAACTTGGTCCACAACCTGCTGACACAGACACATTAATTCTTCAGGACTTCAGTGTGTTGCAGTATAAAGTTTAACCTGGGTTGAAGGATATACCTCATACAGATACAGGTATAGATACAAGTGATCTCCACTTATACCTGAGGCAGCAGAGGCCCAAGACTCACCCTCAGAACTTAGAAGGCTTCATCTTCAGAGATACAGAGCATATTGTTGAAAACTTCCACCTTTCTAAAAAAATAAATAAATACATTTTAAAATCCCCTCTATACAAGAATGAGTCTCAGAGGTGTTAGACTAAAATCTTAAGAATGGAGTTGTAAAATCCTAGGACAAATTGAACCATTTTTCACTTTCTACACATTTGGTGGGGCCCCGGTTTTCTTTGGATTTCTGTACTAAACATTCATAAAACTTTATGCTAGCAGGTGAAATATATTTAAAAGCCTCCTATCTTTAGTCTAGTACTATGACAATAGCATTCTCACTATAAAAAATAAGAGGCGGTATTTTAAGAAAAGCATTCCTTCGGGGATATTCTGTTTATATAAACTTGACATTGCATTTTTTTCAGAATTCATAGGAAGTAATGAACTCCTTCCTGCATTTTTTTTCATGTTTAGCTTATTGAAAAATATATTCATTTATGTAACATATAACAACACCGGAAGATCAAGCTGCATTTGCACAGAAGCAACAGAAGCAGATAAATATAATGTTTGCATGCTAAATGTGCTGCAGTATTTGAAAACGCAGAACAACTTAAAATGAATACCTCATACCTACTCTTAGGTTTGTTAAAGCAGTCCATAATTTGATGTCTTGGCTTTAACACAGCACTGAATATAAAGGGAGTTTATTACAAACTCTTCCCTGCTGTTTTTTATATGTGACACTTTTACTTTTGACTAGGATAGAGCGAGACACAGAATAAAGCTGAAAACATTGCCTGATACACAACCCAGGAGTTACGATATGCTTGTTATCTCTCAGATCAAAAAGAGTCTGAGTGATGGTTGGAAAAAACAAAATTTTCTATTTGAAACACGGTATTAATAAAAATATAAATACAGTCCCCACAGCTATGCCTTTCGATACTTGAAAACATTGTGGAGATTGCCGCATCTTCTGTTGGGTGAGGTGTTACACCCCTGGCCCTTTAAAGTGTCTGGAATTTCATGTAATGATGTAGTCAGGTACTTCCAACCACTGTCACCTCACTGCTATGGGAAGGAAAAGGACTGGCCCAGCTGCCTTGCCACTCCTCTCCCCATATTCCTTCTCAGCTGTTTTTTTTTCCTGGGTTTTTTGTTGTTGTTGGTATGTTTTCTTTTTCGTCTTTCTGGGCTAGTTTTAACTGTGGAGGGGTTCCCAGCTCCAGGGCACTGTCCCAGGGCTTACAACAACCAGTTAGGGGTGAGGAAAGGACAGGGCTGCCTCTTGCTGGAGGGGCAGTGTTGTTTGTTTGTCAGGTGATCAGGCTTCAGGTGATCGTCACACTAACATGTGCCAGTTGGACCAGTCTTTGTTGATCGACCTTAAAGCTCAGATATGGATTACTCAAACTGCATGTTTCAAGTGTGTATTCAGTGTTCTATAGGAAACTAACGTACGTAACGAGCTTTTATTGAAAAGTTTTTGTCAGCATCACTGGCCAGGAAATACACTTTGTTTATTGATGAACTTTGTGATGGGAAGGTTGGTTGAGAAACCCTAATTGAGATGGTGATGTAATTCACAGACGAAAACTGAGTAATACAGGCTTTCACAAACAAGTGGATACTGCATCATCTTAGGGCGTTGTTTTGTGTCGTGGACTCCCAATTTATTTAGATATATACATACGAAAGCCAATTTCCAGGAACGTGTGGTGTTTAATCCCTTTTTTTCTTCAATTGTGCTTCTGTTATCTGTAATTTTCCTTTTGTCTTTATATTTTATAGCTGCTTCCCGAACTCACAAATCCAGATGAGCTGCTTTCATACCTGGATCCTCCTGATTTGCCAAGCAATAGCAATGATGACCTTCTGTCTCTCTTTGAGAACAACTGAAATCATGTGTATTCTCCCATCCCTTTCACTTGTTCACACGTGTGTGGCTGCACAGCGAGGAATCTTAACACTCCTTTTTCCACAAGAGAAGAAAAAAAAAAAAAAAACCAACCTCACAACTTGATCCAATGGTGCACTCCCTGCTTTCTTCATCTCAGAACTGCTTTTGTCAGCTTCAAAGACTGCGAAAGTGACGGGAGAAAAAAAATGACAAAAAACAAATAATAAACAAATGCAGTAATCTCTGAGTCTGCCGTGCTACATGTGACAGAGAAACATAGACAGTTGTGCAGCTATTGGAAACCCATTTGTTGTTCATCCTCTAGAGAGAGAGTTCTGTGATAAACATAGTGTGAAGTATCTTGGCAAAAACGAATCTTGGCAAGGGAAGAAAAGGCAACAAAATGGAACTGCCTTTAACCGACCCGTCTCAGAGTGTCCTTCCAACGCGTGTTCTTCCATTTTTTTTGAAACTGTCTCTCCCTTCACCCCACCTCCCCCCTGCCCCTCTCCAACCACGAGTTTGCGTTGGAGCGATTGTCCTGGCCACACATAAAAAAGAGAAACAAAACCGCATACAAAGCTCAAAAAAAAGCACAAATCCTGCAGTCAAGCGACAAAGATAGGGAAGACGTACGGGCCCGTCAGAGGGAGCTGGCAGTGTAGCTAACCTGACTCCAGTTAGCGGAGTCCTGAGAATCTCCAGGCTGCGGCCACGGTTGCTGGTATTTCTGCAAGGGCAGGAAACTTTAACCACCTCTTTGCAGAGGATTCCTCTGGCCAAACACACAGATTGGAAACAACCGGGGAAAAATGTTTGCAGTGCTTAGGGTTGTTTTTTCTTTCGTGGCTTTGGTATCGAATCAGTCCTGTTTGTGGCTGCGTTAACATCCAGCTGTTGAGATTTCTGTACTAGATCTTTTTGCCATGTATGCCATGCGGAATGGAAAAGAGAGGAGGGGGGGGGGATGCAAACCAAACTGTTCCTAATTATTACCTACAGCCTTCAGTGCCCCGAGCGGTTGTGTCTCTGTACTGCACAATACATAGTAGGACAAGCTGGGTTGAAGGCAGCCAGGAAATCACTGCAGGATGGAGGGAGAGTAACATCACTATCTGCATAATTATTTTTAATAATCAGCTTGAGAAGGGGCATTGACATTGGGCAGACGTCTTATTGCTTAATTTTTGTTCTGCTTTGCGTTTCGTTTTTGTGACTGTTACAGATAATTCAGCCGTTTTCTTTTCTCCTCCTTCGTTTCTTTTGGTTTTTAAACTTTGGCTGCCGGGATGAGCTCTTTTCCCTGAAGGACCGGGCATGGGGAGAATAAGTAACTGGCAGTAGATTGCTACTGCCCTCCAGAGACCCTGCTGCCACAATCACCGTCTTGCCCCTGTGTGGTCTGTGCTTCTCGTGTGGTCGCTGCTCCTGCATGAGCTTCCTGTTGCTTCTGTGCCCATTTCTGTGCTCTTTGTCTCTCTCTCTCTCTCCCTCTCTCTTATAAATGATGTACAGTAGCTGTGTAAGAAGTGCATGTGTGCCAACTTTGCCCTTGTGGTGCAACATTTCAGCTTTTGCCCACTGTACAGTTATCGGTTTCGTTCCTTTTTTGTTACTCAAGCAAATCTGACCCCGCTCCTTTCCCTCATCCCAAATGTAATCAAACGCCCTTTGTTTGCTCGCCACAAGACGTTTGAAACTGAAGTGCCAGGCAAAATTTCGTTCGTTCCTGTCGGGTTGACTAGCTAGCTGCCTAGCCCTCTGTGTTTAGTTTGCAGTGCTGTAAATGGCATGCTCTGTGCTGACAACTCGCAATTTGCTTTCCTCACCAAAGTCATATTTGTAAATTCTTTGCCATTTTCGGTTTGTTTTGCTCTTCTCGTGAACGTTTCCCACTACTGCTGTACATGCGTCATGGTATATATATGCTAGTCAGCAGCACCTTGCTGTAGATATTAAAGGAAATGGCGGTTTAGTTCTTTTATTTTCCTGTAGAAGTATGGAAGCTGTCAAACATATTATGTAGAGATGGTCCCACACTTATATTTTTCCTGTTTCAAGTTTTTTTAAGAAAGGCGCTGTTCATTATGCAAAATCAATTATTTTAAGAATTGCTATTGTAAATATCTTTGTGAATATTTTAGTATCGTCTTTGATAATATTCAACATTTTCATGATCTGGTTATACTTTTGCTGGTGTTTTTAAATACCTTGTCTGAAGAAAAATATGGGTCCTTTTTTAAAAGAGAAAATTGAGGGTTCTTTAACAGAGTAAGGGAGTTGTTTGGGTTTTTTCTTTTTTGAATTTTTTTCCCCCCGTGTTTTCTTTTTGACAAATTAGCCCAAATTTCATATCCATTTATGTGATGAATGAATTGAGACGTCAGGCAGTACCTGGACAATCAGGGCCCAGCTCTGTCGTGGAAAGAGAATAATAAGCGATTGCCTAGGGCAAAAAAAACCAAAAACCAACCAACTAACCGACTGATGTTCATTGACTGTGAGTGATCATGGGCTGGTAATGGCAGAGATGTTGTCGGTTTGCCCGAGTGAACAGAACATGTAGGACCAGCTGTCTGAACAGGTAAAGGTGCACTAAGGCAAGCAGCAAGTGTGTAAGGTACCGTATTTCTATCATTATACTGGTGCACCAGTCTCTGAAGCTGGGGCACCCTAACACTTACAGATGTTGGTGGGTGGGGGAGGGAAACAGTATAAGTCTATTTTATTCTGCTTAGAAGTGTCTTTTTTTCTTACGTAGGCTTGACAACCTGTAGAGGATCTCTGCAGAATATTAAAGATACCTTGGTGTAATACATGGTAACGTGGTTGTGGTGTGGTGCTGCTCTCAGGCAGTTCCTAGGACAGACCGTTCTTCAGTTACAGATGTGTTTCGTAGCCATTTTACTGTAGTAGTTTCCCCCTGTATTTTTGCTGCATCGTTTCTATAGGTATTGAAGTCATTTGCAGGGGTGGCTATTGATAAACTGACTTAATGCCCTTAGAGTTTGGGGGAGTTTGTTTGGGCGGGGGTGGGGAGGGAAGTTTCTTAAGCCATAGGTTTGGGAATAAAGATTTCTCAACTACTGTTTGGAACTGGTTGCTCAGAGTTTTTTAATTGCTTCTATTTAACGTTCCACCCGCCACTGATTCCTGAGCAGCTAAGTTAGTCACCTGAAATTATTTTTCTCTTCAACGCACCATTAGTGTTTTAAACCAGCTATGTTAAGGATTGACCTTTTGCTAACTGGTAGTATTTAAAATGGATCATTGGAAAGTACCTGTTGGAAAGCATAAAGGGAAAACAAACCCCAGAGATACTAGCAGTGTGTTTGGAGCAGTGTCTGCATTTGCTTTGTACAGCACTAGACAATTCAAGTGGGCGGTTGACATTTTTGAAGCTTACAGAAACGTTTGGTTTCCAAGCAGAAATTAAGAAAGAAAAGACGATTTTTTTACCCATCACCCAGATGTTGGACATTTGAGACAGTTGTTTTAAAACTTACCTGTCGCCTAAAATCAGGTACTGTATAGTGGAGTCAGTGTGAAAAAGCTTCTAAATGAAAAATTAGTTATTTTTTTATCTGTTCACTGCCGTATTAAAGTTTAGAGAGAAGAAAAAACAAACAACCTAGCAAATAGGGTAATCACAGTCATTTCTTTTGAAGCTTAATTACGATATGAAAATCCAGTAGTATTTTTCTTCTTCTTCTTTTTTTGTTTGTTTACTTTTGAATTGTTTCCCTATGGAAGTTCATCTGGGAAAGAACCCACAGAGATCTACAGTTCTGCTGCCAGGACATTATTCTAGGACTGACAGATACACACCAATGTCTGCAGCGGAGACTCAAGGGACAGCTGTACATATGTAAATGACAAATAGAGACAT
>WEIS01038143.1:320-13023 GCA_013389965.1 Todus mexicanus | reverse complement strand
GGTTAACCCAAGTTGTGTCTCATCCTGTTTTTTTTTCTCTTTTCCTTCAGGTCTCTAATTATCTCTTTTGAAATGTTTTAAAACATTTCATTACTCCTGAGATCAAATCAGCCAACATTTAGATAACAAAATTACTTTTTCCCTCCTTTTAAACAGACATTTGCATTTGTTGTTCTCTAATCCTCTGGTACCAGTCTAGCTTGATATATTTGCTATCAGACCTGCAGTAATCACACCCCACGTGAATGTTTTGAAAGACCTTTTCTGGGTCCCTGAGCTGCAACGCACTGAGTATCGTACAGCTGGGCTTCCTCTTCAGTTGCTATAGTTCCCATGTCCATCTTGACTGTTTTCAGCATCCTGCCTTCATCCCAGCCTTCTCACTGCTTTTGTTCTCACTGAAGACTGAGGTAGTTTTGGATATTTTATCCATGCATTCAACAATCCCATTTCCCCCCGTTTGCTCACAAGGCTTGAGAAACATTTTTCTCAATTCCCTTAATGTGAAAGGAACTGAAACTTTGACCATTGTAATTTTGTTCTTAGGCTGCTTATTCTTTACCCATCAGTCTTTTTTTTCCCATTTCATTTGAGCTTGTTGCTTGTTTCCCCAGTCTTTGTGGAACAGCTATTTGCAGTGAGGTGTGGATCCCTTCTTTCAACAAGTTTTTTCTCTGGTGATTAGCATCTGCATTCCAGATAGCTTTTACAGCTTTGTGCTAGAGAAATGCCAAGTTTTCCCTTAATAGAGAAGTAACCAAGTAAATTTGCCTTTCAAGCGTGTACATGTGCATACATGAGTACGTGTACAAAATCACGCATACTGCAGAAGACTAAAACATTTCAGTCCAAATGTGCTATGAGTAAATAAAAATTACTTTGGGATAGAGGAAATTTGTAGCCCACCTGGTGTTGATTAGTGTAGCGTGGCTGCTTAAAGTTACCTTTCTCGTGGTTCTGCAAATGCTAAGCTGGCGGAAGGATATCTACTTCTTGAGAATATGAACTGGAGGTTTAATTAGTTGGAAGCGATGTGCTTACATGACAGAGGAGCGGTTCTCAGGATGTTTCTTGGTAAGTTAATATACTGCAGACTGAATCTTTGAAGCATGGCTCTACAGAAAGCCTCCAGTGAAAACGCGTTCCTAATTGCCAACAGCACTGGTTAACAGGTTGTCTAAGCAATTTAATGGCCCAACTTCAGAATAGCTTTAATATATTCTTGTCATCCCATGGTAATAAATTGATATACTGACTAAGATAAAGATGCCTCATTATTCAAATATTGATAGTAGCATTTTTTTGTGTGTTATCTTTCTTATTGTTTTTATATCCCTTTGTACTGCTATGAATATTCATAGTCATGGCTACTCACTGGGAATCAAGGACCTGAAGAAGGTCTGCTTTTTCCTCGACCAGGGAAGCATATATTTGGTAACATCTGAAGAGTGAGAGATAACAGGTTATTTTATTTTCATAAAGAATGAAGACTCCGTAATTTAGGATTAATTTGAAGTAATGCATACCTTGCCAGCAGGCTTTCAAGACTGTGGTGTAATCAGTAGAATTTGGCAGGGTTCCATGTTACGTGTGTTTCACTCAGAAACTCAGATTCAGTGTGTTGCAAATGATACTTTTTGGAGGATGAGCATTCAGTAATAAAAAAAATTCAGAATGGAGATTGTGATGAGTGCATAGTCTTTACAATCACAAGTTTTAGCAGTTATTTAGTAAATTGCAAGTAAATCTCCATCCAAGATGTTGCAGTGTCAAGGTTTGTTGTCCCTGGTGGTGCTTTTCATTTGGTGGCGGCCTTACTTGTCCTGGAGACAGAGGTTCTACACTGCACTGTCAGCCTTGGATTTATGGGTTTTGGTTTCCTCCATATCCCTTGTCGTGACATATAGCAAATGCCATTACTAGCCCTTAAACAGGATTTGTTTTACACGGGAAGAACGAATCAGTTACAGTGAAGCGTGACTTTCAGGAAGATGAATGTGGTCCGGGAAAACAACTTGAACTTGTGGTTCGGTTGGTTGGTTTGTTTATTTATTGGGATCCAGTTACATATTTTGTGTGTTATATTACCAAATGTCTTACTGCGCTGAATATGTGAAATTCTGTATTTATTACTTAAGTTCTGTTAAGGTGATATCCAAAAAGGAACACCTTTTTTTCCCAGTGTTCTCTTAATGCGGGAGAATATCTAACAAAGCTTACAAAGTGGTTGGTGGTGATAAGAGACAAGTGAGTATCGCGAAGTAAATCTGCTAATTTAATTTGCAGATTTCAATCTGCAAGGGAAGAATAAGATGAGTGGGGAAGGCTGCTCACAGAAACCTGTAGTTTCTTAGATTGCTTTGGTAAGAAAGCAAATCGCCTTTAGTTAAGGCAACTAGAAACCTCGGTGAATGTAGTTCTTGTTGAAAATGCAGTGCAAATGAGTGGTTAAAATCCCCCCTTCCTAGGCAAGATGGGCTTTACCTGCTTTTAAGGACTTTTGCATTTCAGCAACATGGGGATAGCTGAACAAAACAAAAGGACTTTAAGGGGTTATATGAGTTCTTGCTGCTTGATGACTTGCAATAATTCCTTTTAAGTTCTAGAAAATGACAGGAATGTAGATGGCTTATTATTCCTCTGCCCCAAATTGCTAATGTGAAAGATTATAAATTATATTGCACAGTACTAGTTAAGGTCCAGGTCTGAAAGTATTGCAGCTACTTCTCAGAACTACTTAAGCGTTTGCTCCTTGAAAGGACTCCTTTGGTAACTACTACTGTTTATCTTCATTTGCTCCCTGCCTAGAGGGATTTTTCAGTAGTTAGAGAACTAACTAACTGTACCTGAAGCTGTTGACTTCCCACTCTTCCCTTCCCTTGATTGCTTGTTGCATGTCTTTGTTGCATGTTCTCTATGTTAGATTATAACTTCTTCAAGAAAGGAACTGTGTGGTGAAGAATCCAGGATCACGGGATATAATCTTGGTTTAGGACCTTCAGGCAATATTAAAATACAAATAACTATGCTTGAAAGATTTCTTTAACATCTGATCTAAACTGTTGCAGGCCAGCAGTTTACATTCTGTTGGAGCTTTGCAATATGCAATCAAGTTCAAACAAGCTGGAAGCTGACTGTCCTGAGTTCTAGTGCTTGCTCTGTGATTTATCTGCTTCTTAAGTCTTAATCAAGCTCTGTTACCAGAAAATGAAACACAAACAGGTATGCTAATACAACATTTATTTGGGGATTTTGGTTGCAGGAAAGAAGGTTAATTCCAATATTTCCAGTGGCAGGTTTTGCGCTGTAATAGAGCTCTACATATAAAAATTGCCCTATGAAGAATACACAGCAGTGCACGTTCATATGCTGTAAAAGTAGTAGATCTCTTTTTAAAAAATAATTTCTTCATAAGGGCAAACACTTAAAAATTGGACCACAATGTTCCTTTTTATGCATGTGTTAAAATGTAGTATTGCATTCTATTTCTCAGATGATCAGATATTGTAATTTTTAATAGCTTGTCAGCTACCAGTAATACGCAGCTGTCTGCAATTGGTATGAGATCCATGAAAGTCTTCGATGTGGAAAAACGTGCAGTAAACTATCTGTGCAACATATGATGCATTATTTAACATCATAAAGTGTTGTAATGCTGAAAACTTACAGCTGTCTACAGGCCACATTAGTAGGATGGTAAGTTACCTTGGCAATGAACGTACCTTATGTGGGAGCTTCTCCGTGCAGCTGCAGCCTCCTCGCTGTGTGCAGGGGGGACGGCAGCTGAGCTTGCTGGTGAGCACCTGTGGAATTGAGACACATCAGGGGTCTTTTGCACTTTAATTCATTTGTGTCTCCTGATGTTGCAGTGATTACGAGTACAATGAAAAAAAAAATCTAAACAGAATTGAACAACCTTGGCTGGTGCAACCAGTTGCCCTTAGTCAAAAGTCCATTTCCTGTTCGTTGAAAGGTTGGCTTATCAGGAATTAAATTTTTCAGCTGAGGAAGCCATCCAACTGGAAATGGAAGAGAAATAGGGCGTTAAGGTTAACTGAACTTGTTGGGGGGAAGGAAAAAAAGAAGCATAAAAGCATTCTGTTGGCTTTCCTATAGGAGGAGGTGGGTCACCATTTGATTTGCACAGGAGGTATTTGGTGCGCTGAATGCTACTGAAGAAATTATTGTGTTTGACAAATTTTTACATTGGGTTGTGCGAAGTCATAAACAGGAGACCGATTAAGGGACATCTAAAGCAGAGGTTTTTATGTGAAATTTAATTTAAAGTTCCATAAAATGGACAGTGATACTAAAATGCAATTCGTTCTTGCAGCACTAAGTGTGTGTTTATGGTGAGCCTAACTGATTTGGAGAGCAATTGCTGAGTTTTAATACTGATGGAGAAGGTAGGATTGTTATCAAACAAACTGATGGAGCTGCAGCGAGTCCTGGTGGTGGTTGCTGACTGTGGTGGAGCTTCAGTTATCCTGATGGTAGGGATGAGGTGTTTTGTGTTAGTGATCTGGGACAGAGATCTGTTGTCCACTGCTCATTTATAAGATGCTAAAATTGAGGGCTTTTGCTCATTCTTTGTATTTTTTTTCTAGCATGATTGGAAATTTTGAGAATGGAATAGCTTTTGGTGATGGAGTTGATTGTTTTGAAGATCAGCTTTCTACCTTGGGTTTGTTTGGGCAGCCTGTGGTGCCTGAGGGCAGGTGGTCTTCTCTGGCTTTGATGTGCACTGCCTGGGGTCTCAGGTGCACCTGGGAATGACTTGTGGGGTTAATAGTTTGCATTTTCCATCCATCCTACTGGAGTTTTTCAATACTTTGGGGGTTTTTTTAATACCTCTTCCTTCTCCTCAGAATTTTGGAATAGATGAAGGCACATTAGAGGATAACAGGCAGCCATAAAACAAGGTAATAAAGGTGTAATGTCTGAGTGGGTCTCGTATGTTAGCGCAGATTACTCCAAAATGAAATGTGGGGAGGAGATATAGTTGGGAACTGTCCCTTTCCTGCCCCCTTGGAAGCTCCTTGGATGATCAGGGTTGTTTCTGTTACATTTTTTAATATATCTATCCCAGGATGAAACTTCCAAATGACTGTATAAACTATCTTCGGGTCTTTTAAAGGATAGAATTACATAATAGAAGATAACTTGACAGGTTGTCATACCATGTTTATATATAATGTATATAATTTTCTAAATGTGACTCACCCAGAGTATGAATACAGCTGTAAAATTGACCAGGTAGCTGAATCATTTAGCATGAATTTCTCTATTGTCACAATTAAAAGGAAGCAAATTTTGGGAAACGGTGGATTGTTAAGGCTTGATTTTGTTTCAAACGCCAGAGCAATCCTGGACATTATTGGAAAAGAAAGTGTAATAGGGCCCTTGGAGATCTTAAATGTGAATATCAGCAGCATGTTTCCGGGTGAAATCCTCCCAGAATGTGAGCTGTGTCTCAGTGCTACTCCGTAATTGCCCCTTTGTTGGCTATAAAAAAAAATAAAAAATACTGGCAGTGTTCGTGAGTAGTTGAGAGTGATCTGACAAAATCTACTGGGAGAGATCACAGGGCTGAGAGTGTTACTTTGGCCTCGCGTGGGGCCTCGTTTGGACTCTTTCCGTGGTATGTTTGCTTTTTAATAAGTAATTCACTACGGGAAATTATTTCTCCAGATTTCTGCACTTTCTGAGTGGAAGCCTGAAAATTGGGTGGAGCTAATATAAAGGTTTGCTGAAACCTAGTATCTAGGAAGGCTCTCTTAGCATAGAAGTAAAGCAAATGTGACTTCAAATTTGTCTGAAGGGAGAGGGGTGAAATTCTGTGAGTTTCAGTGGCATCACTCAGCTTATGTTGGAGGAGAATGGTACTGCTTGTCCCTCAGTTGTCTTCGAAGTCTGAAGACAAGTAATTTCTAGTCTACAGGCTCTGCTGAAGTGGATGACCTCTAGGTTATTTCCTAAAAATACAGGGCAATTTATATGATGTGAAATCATTTGCTGGTACTGTTGTTAAACTTTCCTTGTATTCAATAGCTAGATCCATGTATGTAATCAAAAATACCCTCCCTAAAATACTGCCTTGCAATTTATTTCAAACCTGAATTCGCCTTTTAGAGAAAATAGTGAGTTTGGAAAACTTCTCTTCAGTGTAAGCTTATTTTAAAAATAAATCTTTGTCAAATAACACAGTGCTTTTTTTGTAATTATTAGTATTATGAATTAACATTCTGAAGCAGTAGCACGTTTTGAGTGTTGTCTGCCTTTGTCTACGTTGAATTTGTACAGCATTAGAACAGTGGGCTAGAAGACCACAGAGATCCTGTTTTCTTCTTTGCATGTGCTGTTCCAGCGTATTTATGAAGGATTTTAGAAAACCTCTTCAAACAGCACCTAAAGTGCTGTTGGAGTCTGTTGCCCTAATGCAGTGTAAGGAGTTTATGTCAAAAGCAGCCTTTTGTTACAGAGGAAATTGGTTGCAGTGAAAAGGCGTACATATGGAGATGTTGCTTTTCTGGCTAGATACAGAGAGGAAACCTTTTAAACCTCTCTATTTACCTTGTGTGTTTTGAACTGTTCTGTTTGTGGGAGTAAATAGCAGTGGATGAAGGGGAAGGCAGAGCCTGGCATTACCTGCTCTTAGGTGAACACAGAGACTGCCCCCTGTGTGAATAAGTTGGTGTGACCACAGGTTGGAGTGTACCTTCGCAAAAAGCCAGGAAGCTGGTGAATGCAGCATGGCATTAAGACTCGTACAGAGGAGCCTTGGCAGGAGTTGTAGGGAGATGTGAAGCTTTGCAGCCTGATGGAGCAAGGACTGGCCAGCACCTGCATGGGGATGCCTGGTGCGTAGTCTTGCCTGGATTTTGATGCGGCACAGGTCTGTTGGCAAAACATGTCAACATCCATCTTCCAGGGAATAAAAGCAGATGATTTTAATTGATCAAGGAGAAGTAAAGGTGGGACTATACAGCTACAGTTTCAGTCTGTCCTGGACTGTGTCCATCCCCCATTGCATCTGGGGTGTGGGAGTGTGCCCTTCTACCCGCACAGAGTGGAAGGTGCTCCTCCATGCATTAAATATTCTCTCTGATCGGCACTTCTTTGTGCAAACACAATACAAATATTAAATTAGTCTTTTTTGTTAAAACGTTTTCCTTCACAACGCAGACAAATTGCTGTTGGCGCAGCTATTGTCTTTGGCGAGGTTACTCTGGGGACGTATCTGACAGATCTCTATTGCAACACATAGAGGAACATTCCGAGTGGTCTCCTCTTTCAAACAATGCAAAAGCTTTTCATTTGGTTTTGTTGTATTTAATTAAAATAAATACACCCAGAGGCTTGAGCAATTGCTGGATGTTTAAAAAATAGAAAGAGGAAGATTAAACAATTGAAAAAAAACATTGTAATGCACAAACTTATTATACAGACTGTATAAACTTATGTTAATAGGATGATAAAAATTCAGGGGAAAAACTGGCTTAAATATTTAAAAGTGTATCTTTAGATCCATTGCCCTTTAGATCCTGTGCCCTCAGGAAAAAACCAAGCTTAAATATTTAAAAGTGTATATTTGGATCCATTGCCCTTTAGATCCTGTGCCCTCTTTCAGTGTTACTTAATCTTCATATCTGTATTTTAAAATATTTAGCTAACTGTATTTTAATATTGCCTCACTGAAAATTGAGTTGTTACACAGATCCTAATTTCTTTCTGTGTATGTGTCTGTTTAACTTGCATTAGAGCTCTGCATGCCTGTTTGATGGAATACTACTGGTTTTGTTTAGGAGCTTTATTCGATTAAAGTGTGATGGTTATTTTGTTACTTTTAACAAAACTATTCATAAAAGTCATGGTTGCTGTTCTTCTATTTAATATTGCAGGTTACACAAATAATCGAACAAGGTGAGAAGAGAGGAAAAAGCCAAATCTGTAAACTGATTTCTGGATGATTTTATTGCTTAATCTGTCTGCAGGCAAAAGATTCCTTACCCGCTCCCACTGCAGAGTTGTGGTCTTCATGCGCCATGGCCAAGAGTGTGGCTGACACTGGCCGCCTACCCTGATAGTGATGCAGGCTACTGTGCTCTGGGTTGAAGGATTTTATTTATTTTTTTTTCTGTAGAAAACAGTGGATTTAGTTTCCATGATCCTCAGTTGTCTTCTGAAAGTAGATAGGCGAATGCTGCTAAGATGGAAACAAGCGATGCTGGCGAGATAGTCCACAGGCTTTGTGGTCTGTTTGCTAGACTGGAAGAGGGTTCTCACCCAACCCTCTTGCTTCTAGAGAGAGCATGATAGGCGTTTTGGGAACTTTGAATGAAATATTGGAGGCTTTCTCAGTATAAATATTGTCAGCAGAGATCAGAACATTTCACCCTTTGGTGTCAGACGGTGGCACGCATTGAGATCTAAGTGGCATATCTACATATTTCAACAAAATATGCTGCCTCTCCCGCCTTCGCATTCACTTTTTAGTTCCGTTGGCAGACAGATTGCGTTTTATGTCCTTTCTCTGCACGTTATGCCAGAAGGTTCCTTTGCAGAAAAAAAAAAATTAGTCACTAGCTGATAAAGGTCTTTCCACAGCAGTCTTTCAGAAACATTTTTGGAGCCATCCTTCCCTTTTGTGGTGACATCACTCAGCCATCTCTCCTGACACCAGAGGTGACAGCCTACCTGCTGTATTTTCCATTGTATCTTTCAATTGTAATTTTCCAGACCACATCAAGGAGAAACTGAAATTTGTAAGTGGAGAATTCTTGGATAACTTGGTCCAAACCATTCTGCTGACTTGAGCTATGCAGTCTCATAAAAATGGGGGTTTTTTCAGGTAGGAGCTGTCAGGTTTATTTGATTATGGGTGTCCTTTGTATACGTACTCAAATGCATGCGTGTGCACGTACGTATTTACTTCTCAAAACTGATATTTGGGAAAAGAACAAATCACTTCTGTTCACGACGTGCGGTTGTAGTTTGATGCCAACGAGCGCTGGAGCTGCTGGGCGGTTAGCAGTGCGATTGTGTACTGAAGTGATCCCGTGTTTTGATAACATTACTTTTAGGTTTTGCAGAACTGTATTCGATTTTATGCATGTGAGCTATTCAAGTTTTTTGAGTCTCTCAAATCTACCATTTTACATGCTCTCTTTCTTTATGAATAGAGGTAGGCAAATGAAAAATAGCCTAGCAATCAGGAATTGTTATTCACAAAAGGTTGGTAGAGAAAGTGAAGATGTGAAAGCACTTTTAAATAGCAAAGGTAGTCTTTGGCATGATTAAAAAAAAAGCCACTTTTTTTTTTTTGTCTCACATTCAGTTAAATAGAAAAAATATCTTTGGAAATAATGAAAATTCGAAGTGCTTTTGTCTCCCCTGTTGCAGAATTCTGAACAGAATTTAAAAAAAAAAAAAAGACTGATGTGCTGCAGCTTACCGAATTCCACTTCTCTATATTTTGCAAGAAGAGAACATTGTCCAATACCAGGGCATGAATTTTGGCGATGTGTTTATTGTATTAATGTGGTTAGAAAAGAGCACTTGAAGGTTTTGTTGAAGCTTATCCAGTAACAAGATGTATTGAGATGACTTGCATATCTTAATAACAAATTTTTCATCTCATTAATAAGGAGGAAATGTAAAGAATATTATCAAAATAATCTGTCTGACATGCAAAAAATGTTAAACTTTATCACATTGCAAAAAAAATAAACTCATTTACGGCTGCATGGAAGGTGATTATGCCTTGTGTTTGCCTGCTATAAATTTGATTTATTCCTGTAGTAATTACAGTGGCTGATTTGGTAAAAGTTGAAAACATTTTTTTTTTTCCCCAAGCATAACAAGACTCCTGCATTCCCATTGCTACTGCATTGCAACACTTTGAACTTGCTTAGCAGACATGACAAAAGGTTTTAATTAAAATACTAGTGAGATAAAAAAAATAATTTGTCTGCATTAACTTTGTACATTTCTCATAATTCTTTAATTCTTGTAATAAAGGAAAAATGCCATGACTGAGATAAGAGCTTGTCCTCCCTCCTTACTCCTCTCATCAGTGAAAGATTGTGTCAGAGCTCTGGGATGTTTTGCTTAATCCCACTGTGGGCTCTTGAGTACCATTGAGAATGTTACTTTTTTGTGCACGGATGAGTAGGAGGTACTTAGGAGGCTTCGTTCACCAGCAGGAACATGATCCTACCATGGTTGGGGTACACTGAGATGGATCCAAGTATCCCATCCTTTCCAGCTTCCAGGGAATTGTAAAATAACTCATTCTTGGGTTTTACCCCATCTAAGTATTCTGAAAGTAAAGACTATCAACTATGAAACCGACAGAGTAGCTCAAGAGCCTTCAGGATTTTTTTCTGCAAAATCCATGGCGAATTCTTTGGCATGAGGCTAAAAATAGAGATCATTGTCAGAGTTCATTAAAATCTTTCCACCCATTTTTGCTACTTTGTAATAAATATCTCATTCTCTAAAACATAATTTAAATCATGATGTAAATGAAGCAGAAACTTTGATGTAAATCAGTCACTTTGATCTTACTTTGTTACATTTCTCAAAGGAGAGGTTAATTATTAGTAGTTTGGTAATTATTAGATTGCCTTGATTTGCTGCTAAGTACAGCTTTTATAGTAAGGTAACACCTTTTGTGAACCTCATGAGCGTATGCTATAATTGTCTAACTATGCCAAATGAGCATTCAAGTACTTCATGCTTATATTTTTGGTAGTAAAATATTTGTTTAACGTATATTGAGTGCTGAATATGTAGTTGTATTGATGTTGAAATTAGAATTCTGTTAAAATGCATGAAACAATATTAACTACGTTTTTCTTAAATTTACTGGACGCATAAATCAAAAGCAAACTTACTGGATTTGGCTTTTTGAATGGGTAAGGGAGTGCTTTCAAGGTTTCAAATAGTTATAGGTATTAACTCTGGATAGCGACTGGAAAATGGTTTTGGCCCTGGAGGATTTTGTAAATGGTAGATTGCATCCTCTTGCACTTTATGTTTATTACTAGATAGGAAAATGAAAGCAAATCTTTATGCCGTGTTATTTCTTAATTGATTACTTATTTTGAGCAAATCAAGCCACCAAATTGAATTAACTGAATAAACTGAAATTAGGAAAAAAGCTATTTCTATATCACCCAAAAGGTCAATCACTATTTAGAGTTGGTTTAGTGCGTTACTTTCACTGTTTAGCCTGGTGAGTTGCCTCTCTTGAAGGCGTGGGAAGCAAGTGTAGGTTTTTTGAGCCTATATTAAATTTGAATACTTTTGATACAGAAATTCATTTAATGCTATGCATATTTAGAAATTTATAAAATGTTGTAATGCTTTAGAAACATAAACCTAACTTTTGTTAAGTACTTTAAGACATCATTTAAATGTATTTTAAAAGTAAATGTGTTTTGTTCTGTCAAGGAAGAACCTGTAGTAAGATGAAAAAACAAATTCATGTATCTGAGAGTTTTTTATTCAGCGTTATTTGTATAAGCATGTTACAGGTGTACAAGAAATTCTAATTTCTTGTATTTGTGATGACAAGAAATACGAAATCTGACTATTTGACGTTGGCCATTGTGGTTACTGTACTATTTGGTACTGTTAATACACTTCCGAATATGTAATGCTGATACAGCCTTTAGAGTTGAGGTAGAAATCTGTGTTGTGTGTTGTTTACATTTGGAATCACATTCAATTTTCTGTGAGTTTCAGAAGACACAAGAACCAAATATTTCAGTGCCTGATGGTATAAAGGTGAAATCATAGAGCAAAATGAATATACAATGCATTTATTTTACTATTATCAATATATTCCATTTGTTGAGTGCTTTACTCATATATAAAGTTGAAACAGAGGCAGCTCTGAGATAGGACTTTGGCTTATTTTACTAAGCAAAAAATAGAGTGTATTGTAAATAACTTTAAAGTGCTCTTTATTTTAATACTTGCTGTTATAGCAGATCACGCACTCGGATTCTAGCTCATGATAGTTCTGGTATGGGAGTGGAGAAAGTTGTTTCTTTGTTTAAAACATCTGATTTTGTGAGTAACCATCCACGTTTAATATGCATCTATAATAGATGCTCTGTACTAATGGATATGTGATAGATTGTGTTCATCTATTTTCACTTCAAATGTGTATTTTATTCTTAAGCTGCAGCTCACCTTTAGTCAGTTGACAGGGATTGGGTATTCCAGTGTGAGTCATTATTGCAGCTCCCGCTCTTGCCTGGGATGGTAGTGTTGCTGCTGAGAGAAAAACCTCTTAGGTTCATGCAGATTGATGCTATTTTATTTCGAACTTTTTCTTATGCTTCTTAAAGCGGGGAGGGGAGTATGTTTTGTAGAAGTAAGAAAGCTTGACTGTGTTTAGGATGAGGATTTGCTGGTGGTAGCTGTTTACAGGTTTGGATGTTGCTGCTAATTCTCCAATGTTAATGCATTCTTACGGGTCTTTGGGCTTTGTGTCAAAAGTCTTGTAGAGAGGCAGATAAACATCAGCTCTTCAGTGCAATGGAGGACACATTCAAGGCAACACTAGTGTGAACTTGATCTAATAGTTCCTCTGAAAGTATCTTTCATGCTATTTATTGTTTTTCTTGGATTTATGCTGTAGCTGGATGTTAATGCTAGCTACTTAGAGATTGCCCTGTTGTGATAGTCT
>WEIS01038138.1:9491-28220 GCA_013389965.1 Todus mexicanus | reverse complement strand
CAAGGCACAAGACACACCCCAAACACATCGCATCCACCACAGATTTCTCTAAGACTCTGCTGCCAGGTTCATCTGCTGTTCAAGAGTCACCAGACCAAGCAGTAAAAGAAGTCAGCAGGTGAAATGGTAAGAAGTTGTTGGTAGCTTTTTCTCCAGAAACTATGATTTAGTCTAAGTTTCATGGAATATGCAGCACCTGCCTATTCTTGTCAAATAGAAACTGATCACTACTTGAGTCTGGCAGCAGCCTGAAACAAGTGAAATAGAAATTCACACATCCATCCTAAAGATAGAGATGTGTATTAGAAGGGCAATGAAGCCAATGAAGGGTCTGGAGAAAACATCTTGAGAGGAGCACATGGGGATGTTTAGTCTGGAGAAGGCTGAGGGGAGACCTTATTGACCTCTACGACTACCTGAAAGGAGGTGGTAGTGAGATGGGTGTTGGTCTCTTATCCCAGGTAACTAATGACAGTATGAGAGATAATGGGCTTAAGTTGTGCCAGGGGAGGTTTAGGTTGGATATTAGGAAACATTTCTTCACTGAAAGAGTGGTGAGGCTGGAACAGGCTGCCCAGGGAGCAAGTGAAGTCACCATCCCTGGAGGTGTTCAAAAAACATGTAGATGTGGTACTTCAGGACACAGTTTAGTGGTTATGATAATGTATAGTAGATGGTTGGATTTGATGATCTTGAAGGTTGTTTCCAGCCTTGATGATTCTATGATATTTACGGCTTTCAGAAGACTCAGAATTAAAGAACAGCATTATTTGATTCCCAGTAGATGAAGAAAAGGAGGAACATCAAAACAGGATTCTTATCTGCTGGCACAGGTGGGTGGAGCTTAACACTTTCTATGAAAGCCTCATAGTTGATGAGCTTAGAAACAGTGAGCAATTCAAGCAAAGGTGATACAGCAGCAGGCAAAGCTGCAGGAACAAATACATGTCCTTCTAGAGTATGTGGATAGGACAGGGTTAGCTGCTATTTTGTCCAGCCATTGACTATCTCTCATTTCCAGTCCCACACCACAATATTGTGATAATCAGGTAATTTTTAGGATACAAGTCCCCTCACCTCATCTCTCATTGCATTCACTGTTCTACAAAAAACATTAAACCAAAGAGCACTCAAGGCAGCCCCTTATGTTTCCTCTATGAAAACATGGTATTGAGGCTTGAATACAGATATTCTACAATTTAGTCCTGTAACATTTTGCTTTAATTCTACGAAGATTCCTGAATTAATTAGAAATCCTTCACTACTTGATCTCTAATCTAAATACATCTATGAATGGCAGAGGTATTAACAGTGATTAACTGCTGACTGTTTCGTCTATCACGTTCATTTTAACATGCAAAAACAACTGATCTTATTAAAGCACATTTTTGAGTCTCTAACTTCAGTCAGGAATTCAATAGAAGGTATTTTAGAGGACTGAGGAGTCTGAATATCATACAATACTCATGCAAGTAAACTAAATGTAAATAAGCTACTAAAGCAGACTGTCAATTAAAAGATGTGAAAAAGCCCTTCATTAGCCCCAGTTTTGATATTGTTCACTTGGCTAGAATCTTAATCAACAAGGCAGGTGATCAGCAATTCTATTTACGTAACACAAGTGCCATCCTTTCACTGTTAGGTTCCCCTTGAAATAAAGCAAATATACTTGTGGGTCGACCAGACAAAGAAAATGGTGTTCAAAAGCACAACTTTGATAATCAGAAATTAATGTTCCTACAGTGCTTTAGAAAGCATCCCACAAATACTCTTAAAAATCAATTGAGCTGCATTCATATGCCATAAGCAGAGCACTTCACATATAAAATCTCCACTGCCCATTCCAACAGGAACGACTGCAATTAAAAAGGTGTTAAGAACAATCATCATCTGGTTCAGAATTAAATCCATCTTCATACCAAGGTTAAGGGTTGTAAATTAAATAGATTACCTCTAAGATTTGTACTAGAACTTGTGCCATGATTCATTTAAACCAATGAGCTCATTTAGTACAAGTTGATCAGAAATGCCCTGAAATCTCCCTCACCAGATACTTTCTGCAGCTAGAACATGGCTCTATTAGAACGAGAGATGCCAGCACACCCCAGGGTTACACACAGCCTTCCACAGTGCTCTAACCTATAGCAAAATAGTCCAGTAACTTACACATAATAGCAGCTAAAGAGGTTAATAGCTATCCTGCAGCTGGTGCAAAGGACAAAGGGAGCTGTCATTCGTATGAGGGAAAGAAGATGAGGTCAAAATAAACATGAATTACTCAATTTACAGGAGGTCGGACCAGCCGATCTGAATGGTCCTTCTTGGCCTTGGGATCTATAAATTTTCTCATGCTTAGATGCAGTTTCCTCTGACCTATATTCAAGCTTGCTTGTAAATGGGGGTTTATTGTGTCAATGATTACACTGATGAATGGACACAGTGCACAGGATAAGGTCTGAAGAATCTTCATGTACAGAAGTCCACAAGATGGTTAATTAACTACACCAAGAGCATTTTATTCAAGCAAACACCAAGAAACTGTCAGAGATCCATAGGGCATGCTCACCTCCTTCAATCCAATGAAGCATAGGTGCCTTTAGATGGCTAGTATTGCTTCGCATTCTTCACGAGCCCAACAATCCCACTGCTCCTGGAGCTGGCTTGGCATTGTTAAGATAACTCTATAAAATTGAAAGGATAGAAGTAGCCAGAGAGAAAGCACAACAGCAATTCTAAAGCCAGACCTTTGTGTCAAGACAAGGGTTTTGTACTACAGGACAAATGAGTTTGGGGTCTCTTAGGAGAAAAGGAAGCTAGTGCCTTCTCAGAAAGGTTGGTCAGAGGCAGGCAGGTTTCTCCTGTGGATGCACAATGGCTGCAAAGCAGGGGGATGAAGATGACATTTACTGAATCACAGGCAGCTGGAAAAATCATGATATCATCCTTCTTTTAAGTCTTCTTTATAATTATGTATCTATGGGGAGTTGTCTAATCTTCAGAGCACACTTGCCAGACCAATTAAGACTCCATAAACATCGCTCTGAAAGGGAGCCTGTCTCCCCAGTAAACATCCACTCTAATATGATCACATTTCAACGCGAAGAGGGAGGAATGAAAAAGGAGAATGCCCATGTTTGATACATTTATAAATTTAAGTTTTAAAGAACCCAGCATAAAAGGATGTAGCTCCACAAAGTGTTTCATCAGTAGGGAACAAGCTGATGCACAAAACCTTTCATCAGTGCATAGCTAGGGGTCATTAACACAGAGGCCTCAGGCTAGGGCATTAATTTCCCTCACTGTCTAAAAGTGAGAGACGTACAAAATAAGCTGTTCATTGCATATTTGAACAGTGCTAAACTCTGCACCAGGTCTATGATTTGAGGTTTGGGCTTGCAGGAATTTTTCTGAGGTGTTGAGTTTTCTCATAGACACCTTCTTTTTACCTGCTGGAATGTGTCCTGTGTTCCAAAGCAGTCACATGTGGGTCTGATGAGTGGACTTGTTGTTGCTATTCACAACATTCAGCTCAGAATTTTCTAAACAGAAGTGCAAATTACACTACTCCTCCTAGCTAGACTGAGGCCTATAAAAGCATAGAATCATCAAGGCTGGAAACAGCCTTCAAGATCATGAAGTCCAACCATCTATTAAACATTATCATGACCATTAAACCATGCCCTCAAGCACCACATCTACACATTGTTTTTAATACCTCCAGGGATGGTGACTCCACCACCTCCCTGGGCAGCCTGTTCCAAGGCCTCGCCACTTTTTCAGCGAAGAAAATTTTCATAATCTCCAACCTAAACCTTCCCTGGCGCAACTTAATCCCATTATCTCTCATCCTAGTGCCAGTTACCTGGAAGAAGAGACCAACACCCATCAGCATCCATGGTGCTTCATAGCCATGGGACTACAGATCACCACTAGCAGGACCTCTGGCAAGTAGCACCTGCAGTTCTACGCTCTTCATAAAGCTGTTGCTCATCTCTGTGGTTTCGGAAAAGTGCTTCATGGAGATACTTTTGCTTTCTTTCCACTTAGGCTGTAGTAACAAATTTTTTGTTTTACAAAATCAGCCATTTGCTGTGCCTCCAACATGATTGTTTCTAAGATCCCACCCTGCTCGATTCCCCTACAGCTCACACACCACCTGCTGCCCCACTATGGGGCTCTGTGGTTTGAAGAGGAGTGTTGTGGATGACCACTGTTCTATCAGCTATGGAAACAGAAGGGAATGGTGTGGGAAATCCTATACATAAAGTTTTCAGGATCACGTGTGAGCATGAGCAGTCAAGTCCCATTTGCTCTGAAGTCACTCAAGGTTGGTGTGACTTTTAAATCACGGATTTGAAAAAATTCTTGGTATTCTGAGTTATTTCTGAATATTTTTTTTCTGAGCATGAGGCAAATCAGGTCAATAGCTACTCAGAATTGTCTCGAAGCCCTAGTGTCCCTGATTCCTCTCACAAAGTGATGCCAGACTGGAACAAGATTCAAGGGAAAGCGGAAAACCACAGCCTGTGCCTGGCTAGGACACGGAGAAGTGCAAATCACAACAGCAATACAAGAAACTTCCCAGGATATCCACTACTCAAAAGGTAGATAATGTGTCCTCTGTCTAGGCAAAGAAAGTCCCAGGCAATGCCATTCTGGAAGCCAAAAATCTTTGTTGCTGCTCTGAAACAGCCTCTGTAAACAAATGTATTTTCAAAGATAATGAATACTGGAATATCAGCTCACATATCTGGTTCTCTTCCACCGCAGCACCAAAGAGGTTCATCTCCAGGGCTGACTGATGGTATAACTCAGCTCAAACTTTGAAGTGGACTGTTCTTCCCATCCACCTTTCCTTTAAACAGACCAAAGGACAGGAAGAAGTTCTCAGCCCCTAAAGCCACATTTTACTACAAAATACAAAAATAATAAAGTCAAAGGTAAGTCCTTAAATATAAAGAATTCTCAGGTCTGCTCAGGGAGACAAAGTAAATAAAAGGGTCAGAAACAACTGCCTCCAACAGCACGAGAAGGATGACAAGTCCCTCCTGTCTTGCTTTGCAGCACAGCTTCCCTCTAAGTGTTGCTTTAGGTTGGCTTTGTGACCTGAGCTGACACCAAGTCCCTCTCAGGGAGGATCTCTCCTTCCAGGAGACTCCCTGCCTGACACCACAGCCCCTCCAGCCTACCTTCCCCCTCACCCTTTCCAGAGCTCCTCCCTTGCCTCTTCCACCACGGTTACCCCAAAGCACAGCCCACAGGACAAAGCAAATAGGAATATTTGATCTCACTGCCAGCAGCACCCTCTCCAAAATATACTTGCGGTTTAGTGAGCTGTGAACCAACCACTATACCACTAGTTTGTCTCACACTCATAAATGTTGCTGCAAGAACATGACAAACAGACTTCGTCCCTTATCCTCCACACTGTCCCCACTTACACCCTCACTGTAACCTTACCTGCTTGACTTTCTCCAAACTTCCACACCAGCAGCTTTATGCTTTGCCAGAGCTTCTGCAGCCACACTTGAGATTTTTTTGTGCACCAAATTTGTGTGTAGTTTGTTCTGCAAATTTCTTCCTCTAACATAGCTCTTACCACATTCAGGCAATGCTTTATTTTTAGACTGTGATTCATTCCCCACCTGCTTTCTGTAGCCACAATAGGCTCCATAACACTGAATAGCTCGCAGTATCACAGAATAACCCAGGTTGGAAAAGACCTATAAGATCATCCAGTCCAACCTTTAACTCTAATCTTTATCACCCCTAAGACATAGCCCTCAGCACCTCATTTGTACACCCTTTAAACACTTCAAGAGATGGTGACTCAACTCCCTCCCTGAGCAGTCTGTTCCAGTGCTGAACAATTCTTGCAGAGAAAATATTCTTTCTAATGTCCATCCTAAACCTCCCCTGGTGGCACTTCAGGCCGTTCCCTCCTGTCCTATCATTATTGACTCGTAAGAAGAGCCCAACACCTGCCTCTCTACAAGGTTCTTTCAGAGAGTTGTAGAGAGCAATAAGGTCTCCCCTAAGCCTCCTCTTCTTGAGATTAAAGAGCTCCAGTTCCCTCAGCCGCCCTTCACAGGGCCTGTTCTTCAGGCCTTTCCCCAGCCTCGCTGCTCCAGGACCTCAATGTCCTTCTTGTGCTGAGGTGCCCAAAACTGAACCCAGCACTTGAGGTGGGGTCTCACCAATGCAGGGGGATGACCACTTCCCTAGACCTGCTTGCAACACTGTTTCTACTACAGGCCAGGATGCCCTTGGCCTTCTTGGCCACCTGAGCACCCTGCTGGCTCATGTTCAGCCTCTTGTCCATTAGTACCCCAAGGTCCCTTTCTGTCTGCTTTAAAATACTGTGGCTATGTACAAGTTTTCAGTCTGAGCTGTGAAGAAATCACACAGGACACCGTTCCTCATGTCCCTGTCCTTCACCATCTCCAAGTTAGAGCAATCAATTAGCCCAGGGAAGTTCAGGGAAGGTGGTATCGTCACTCTGTGAAGCAGGGCTTTGTAAAACGTATCCTGCCATCCAACAGAGCTTTGTGGGAAAATGGCATTACTCTGGTTTTGTAGCTGTTTGTACAGATAAGCTCAGGCAGTTTGTATCTTTTTTTACAATACTAGTATTCTGCACTGTGTATGCAGCCTCAGGAAAAAAAAATTAAAATCACACAGAAAAATATCCCACTTGCTTTTCTTCCTTATATTCACATACAATAATGAAGGAGGAAAGAGGTTGTCAAATGCAATAGGAAATCAGGAACAACAACTTAATGTTTCCGTAACTCTTACCTATCATTAGGACTGCTTTGAAAACGTCTCCCTTGCAAATTCAGGAAATGTTTTAAATCAGCACCTTCCAAGAGCACTAATTCAGACATTCCTGCAGTCAGGTATCCCTAGTGTGACCATCTTTGTGTTGAACCACTGCAAGTCTGAGTGATGGATTTAGAGTAACTAAGCTAGAAATCTATTGTTGCATTAAGGGATTTCCTGTTTAAAAAAAAATCATAAAAATAAAAAAGGTTTGCTTCTGCCTTGTGATACGACTGAGCACTGGGACCCTTTAGTTTAGGTAATTAACATCCCGGTATAACACTATTTCGCCAGTCAGTGTCACTCATGATCCCTGTGATAATATGATGATCAGGAAATTTCTGAATAAAACTGTCAGTCAGTTCAAAGAACCTTTAAGGAATTACAGAAAAATAAAGATGCATAAAGTGTTGTATTATAAAATGATTTCTCTTTTACAGGAGTTCTGAATGTGCAAACGTTATTAAAAAACAACAGATGTGCAGCTACTTTGTGCAACATATAAAACATTTTGCCTTTGACAAGATTAATGCGAGGACTGAGACTTTCACACAAGCAAGACCAAAAAGCCTTACTAAAAAAATATTGTTTCCGCTGCAATAACAACCAAATATCTGAAATACTCTTATTCTTTGGGAAGAACAGAACTAAGTTGAAGATACTGAATTAACCATTGCCAGTTTTGAACGAGATGGGTGGTGGGGAGGCAAACGGAACACCTTTCCCACAGCACTTCAAATGTCACTGGATTGAGCCCTGTGCTCTTTGGCCACGTAGAAAACAGTCACGGTCTGTGACCTTTGACCTTTACCCATGGCTTCAGAGGCCACATTATTATATTTTTACGCATGTTGAAGTTAATCAGATGAAATGAAGAGAATCGTTAGGTTAATTAGGAGAACAAGGCTCAGTAATGATTATAAGTAGCAGATTGCACAGAGCAGGCAGCAGTGGATAAAATATAGCAGCAATTACTGGCACAGAGTATCCACAATTACTTCAATCAGCCTCAGCTGAAGAAAGAGTAAAGTCCAGTCTAGTAAAGCTCATAACCCATAGCCAATCATCCTGATCTTAATACTCACATACCAGATGCCTGAAAAAAATTCTTGTAAAAGAGCATAAATGACAGCCTTGTTCTGCAAACCTCTTCATAACTTGAAGACACTTCCATTAAATTTCATATTCAAGATTTATAGTCCGAAGTTATCTCAGGGAGAAATTAAAAGTTGCCTGATTTACCATGTGCAGCTCAGCTTTGACTCAGACTCTATTCTTGATCGTTACATTATGCGAACTACTTCATAAAGCTCCGTAATCCCCTTAATGCAGCCCACACTGGCCTAAAAATTAAAAATCACTATTATTTCCATTATCCATTTAATTGGATGATGGCATGACTAATATACAACATAAAAGTCAACTATTTAATCACACATAATCATCCTGTTTTGCATTATATTGGTGCCAGGTATTTCTAAATTCAGATGTTATATTGTCAATTAACACAAAATTTATAGCTGTCAGCTTTTCAGACCTCTGAATCAGTAAAATATTGAAGCATGATTGAAATGCATGGTAAGAATGCAGTGTAAAAACAAATAATCGCATACCAGATACTAGATGTGCTAAACATTTCATGACAGGTTGTTGTGATTTCTCTGTGCATGAGAGAGATGGAGAGAGAACACGACGAGCATTCGCCCTAATAACAAGGCTTGTTGCACTGGCATCAGCTGCAACACTCCGGGGAAAGCTCGAAATTCCCTTCTGCTTCTCTACAAAAGGATGAAGGAAGACAAGAATGACAAGAGCTTTTACTCAGCAGCACATAAGCACCTGCCTTAGTAAGTGATTAGATGAGCTGATTCCTATGCTAAATTGAGCGCCATACACTGTGGCAGAAAGGAAAAAAAAAAGCGTAAGAACCTCCTCTAGCAACATTCACTCTTGAAGAAAGATTCTTTCTGGCTGAAACAATTCCCTCATGCAATATTACATTGATTCTGTAAAGATATCATCCGGTATTTTATAGTATTTAAGTGACTGACTACATAAATTATTTGGTTAGAGAAAGAACTACAGATGCTTTGTAGCAGACAATATCAAAACAGGACAAAAATAGCCAAGATTAAGGTACGCAAGCAGTTCTTTCCAGATTGTCCAAGGAGAGGCTAGACAGTAAGTTCTTAGTTAATGCTCAAGTGGCTTGTCTGAGTCATTTTCTGAAGCATCTCAACCAGAGCTGCTCATTAATTTTTAAATAGTTCTTAATAAATATTGATTTGCTAATCATCTTGTGGAAACAATTGTGCTTTTTCTTTTGTTGTTCTTCTGATGAATTTTTTGTTCCGGCAGAAAAAAAAAAAAAGCAACCCATAAAGCTTTAGAAGGCTGGAAAGTCACATTTTGACATTTTATAACAGACTTCTTCATTTAGCCTTCTGAATTATAGAATGTTTTTAAGCTTTGTTCTAAATGTAAAAGGTCAATATCACAATGAAATGTTGATTAACCTAGTGCATGTTTTTTTAGATTCAATTCACAAACCATTCAAAGGTTTGAACCTTACATCCCTGCTCTGGGAAAATAAATATTTTTCTAAAAGCTCTGATGTCCATTAGATAGTAAAGCTTTTTATTACTCATTCTAGTCCCAGCCCATCTTCATACTCCCCCTTTCAAGATGCTCATCTATTTTTCTCATGCTGAAATATTAATGGCTTGCAATTTATGCAAAGGAATTAGTTTAATAAGAATGCTTCAAAGTTACTATAAAATATGACAAACCATTTGAATGGTAGAGAGAACACAATCTACAGAAGAGCCATTTATTTGGGAGGACAATGTATGAAACATCTGAAACACTCCAGGATTTAGTAAGAGAAGGTTGAGTTTAAAGTATTTGAAAACAGTGTGGAGTAAGGGAAAGAAGGTAATATTTTTCATAACAACGTAAAAATTAATTACATGCAATTTAAACCGTAAAGCCATTAGAGAAAGCAGTGGTTATTAATGTCTATATAACACCGTTACGAGCAAAAAAAAAATAGTAATTGACTCTGTTATTAGAAATAACTAGTAATTGGCTGAGCTGTAAAATTCCAAAGCAGTCAGATGAAGTCAGTCTTGTCCTACATTAAATAGCTGCCGCCTACAAAACAGATACAAAACCAGATCAGATGTGTAGAATCGAAGTGTAATGTGAAACAAAACGGGAAGAAAACCAAAACGCACTGTTCAGAAGAGACTGCTGAAGACCAGAAACGCCAAGAGTCCACACAGCAGTTTCTAGAGTAGTTAAAAGAGCCCCCCAGTCCACCACACAGACATAAACAAAGCTTAGATGTCTCCAGAACTAAAAAAATCAGCTTCATAGATAAAACTGTTATCTAACAGAAAGCAGAGATTTGAGTGAGTTAGGGTTACCAAAAACATAATAGGTATTTCTAAGAGAAATGGGAGAGTTTGGAGGTTATTTATTTTTAATAATTGCGTAGAATCGCACATTTAAGTTGTCTTTGTAAGGTTTTCATAGACTCACCAAATTATCTAGGTTGGAAACGACCTTCAAGATCATCAAGTCCAACTGTCCGATAAACATTGTCACAACCACTAAACCATGTCGTGAAGCACCACATCTACATGTCTTTTGAACGCCTCCAGGGATGGTGACTCCACCTCCCTGGGCAGCCTGTTCCAAGGCCTCACCACTCTTTCAGTGAAGAAGTGTTCCCTAATATCCAACCTAAACCTCCTCTGGCGCAACTTAAGCCCATTACTTCTTGTCCTATCACTCATTACCTGGGAGAAGATACCAACACCCATCTCACTATAACCTCCTTTCAGAAATTTAATTGTGCTTCTCTTCCCTCATTTATTTCCTCCTCATTCTGGTGCACTCTCCACACCCCACATTCCCCAACAACTAATTTGATCATCTCTCCTAAAAGGGATGTGAAATAATTGAACTTTCAAGCTTGTGCACAGACCAGCTGTTGAACAACCCCCTAGTAATGTCCTCATCAACATTAAGGCAAAATAGCTTCCCCAAAGTATTAAAAACAATAAAACCACAAACCTGCTGCAACAGGGTTCCTGTCTCCACGCTAAGAAGCTTGGATGAATATTGATTCATTGCTCAAAAAGGGGTAAAACCTTCCCCAAGACTGAAATACGAGTGTTAGCACCACCACAGCATGAAAGAGTACACAATCCTTTGCTCATATCTCCTGTCTTTCAAGTAGGTGGATGGTGGCCCTCAGCATTCATAAGTACCTTTGCATACAGTTTGTTTGCTCATTCAACTTTATAGATATGGTGGTTTTTAAAGCTTTAATGTGTCTTGTAGATGCAATAAATCTACATAAGTATTCATAAAGACTTCTCTTTCCCCAGGATTACTCCCTTTTACAGGCCTGCATGATCTCTACCAGAATCATTTTACCTCAATTAGTATCTTTTGTACAATGCTACCACATAGTGTTGTTCCAGAACTACATATCTCATTGATTTCTCCCATCTAAAATAGGAGAAATAATTTTTAAAAAGCATGGCATTGCCCATGTTGAATCACAGATGGCTTAAAATGGATCTTGCTGAAAAGACAGCTTCTCACAAGTTCTAGACATTATTGAGTATTTTATTTAGCTTAACAATAAGAACAGGCTCGGCTTCAAGTTTCAGAAACTGTGTTTGGAAGGTTTTGCTTCTGTTTTGTCAAGCGCAATCCAAATAAATAAATAAATATACTTTTACCGTTTACTCCAGAGAAGTTTTCCTTTCTTTTTGTTTCTTGCTTTGCAAAGCCTGTTGAAATGAATAATTGAACTGTTTTCAGTAAGATTTTCATATTTTTCTGAATAACACAAACAGTTACAGAGAAAGGGACTGAAAAAAGAAAAACACCAGCTTGGAGTTTGGTAAACAAGCACTGAAATCAAGTCAGCTCCGGCATGAAAAATACATGTGAGTTATTAATAGAAAAGAATTTATATTTCTCTGTTTATGTAATATAAAGTTAATGTTAAAGAGAAAAAAATTATAATATTTCAATGCGAATCAACACCAGACAGTGCCAGTAACTCTTAGTTCATATTTCAAGCATCCTAGGGTTCCTGAGAGCTGCTGAAATGGCATTTCTCAAGAATAGTATCACATTAGCACTCCTGCTGGGAATAGAATCAGAGGTTGGAAAAGACCCTTGGGATCATTGAGTCCAACCATCAATCCTACTTTGCAAAGTTCACCCCTAAACCATATCCCCCAACACCACATCTAAACACCCTTTAAACACATCCAGAAATGTGATTCAACCCCCTCTCTGGGCAGTCTATTCCAGGAGCTGATTACTCTTGCTGTTAAAAAATTTTTCCTAATGTCCGGTCTAAACCTCCTTTGTTGCAGCTTGGAACCATTCCCTCTGGTTCTATGGCCTGGGAGAAAAGACCAGCACCAACCTCTCTACAATGTCCTTTTAAGTAGTTATAGAGTGATGAGTAGCACGCAGAGCCAACAAGAGATCCCTGAAAAGCCACCTAGCAAGGATCTGATCATATCGAGATAAAAAGGAGTTAGAGCAACTTGGACTTGCCTTTACCCAGGATATTGACTGTGAATTTGACAAGTGATTTTGGTTTGGTATTCAGGCTTTGCATAAACTTTTCTCTGTGTCTTTCATTAGCCTGGGGCAGAGGCTAGTCCAGTGTCTCAAAACTACTGTTCCTCTGGCATCATTCGAGGAATTTACCACATAGTAAATGTTCTATTTATGACACTTCTTATTATGACCAGTATCAGTAAATACCTTGGTTTGCCTTGCAGGACTCTCACTTGCTAACTTTCTAGGTGCTCCTTCATTCATAAAGATGCCATAGATGTCCACAAGTCTGGTTTCAGAGCTAAGGAGAAATCTCCTTTCTTGAGCCTTCTGAAACTAAATGGAATTCAACTGAAAAGTTTAATTTCACTGGTAAGTTTTGGCAGTGTTTTCCATAAAGCATCAGGAGCACACGAAATCAAGGAAGTGTGGCTTGGTGGACTTAGCATCTGCTTCTGTGAAAGCTTCAACTGCTATGAAAGCCATTAAAATGCCAACAGAAAAGCCAAAGCTTCCTATGTTCTGCCCCTGCTAAGGGAGTGCTTCTGTTTCTACTAGAGAAAAATAAAAGGAGAAGCAGTGACCACCTCCCATACTGGTATTTTCAAAGGGGCCTTTCTTGAACTGAAAGCAGAGGACTCCCTTGAAAAGAGCAGGTTTTGAAATGTCTGAGTTTTCAGAGCAATAAGGGTTAATTTTCCTATTGAATTTACAAATCCAACTGACTGCTTCAGGTATTCAGGATGAAGACAGTGGCAGACATAAATATTGCTAATGAAGCTTATTAGTCACATTTAAGGGCCAGACGTGAATAGATACCATTGTGCCCGGCACACTGGGTAGTGAAAGATTCTTGCCCTGAAGACATTCAGTAAAGAGAAAAAAATAAAAGTACATGAGCTGACTCTGACAAACATCAGCTCTTCTCAGCTGCAGGGAGGAGTTAGTAAAAATCAGGTAAAGGCATGGAAGAAGAAAAAAAAACCAAAACACCGGAAAAGGCCAAGTGAAACAGAACAGATGAAAGAGATGGTGGTACAAAGTGAAAAACATTAACAAAATATTAAAGCAAACAGTTTGGAACAGGTTAAAGTCCTGGTGAGCTGCAGGAGGCCCTGCCTGGTTGCTTCTGCCACTGTTTCTCCCAGCTGGGGTCTGGCTGCCTCTCCTCTCAGCAACACAAAAGAGCAGTGAACAGAGCAGAACAGAGCCTCCCAGCCAGAAAGCTTATTACCCAGGTTAGCTTTAGGAAATCATACAGTATATACACCATTGTCANCATAGAACAGATTTATTCTGTTCTAACCCAAACCAGGACAACGATGAAAATACCACATATGGTCCTCTTGTAGCTTATAAGCTACCTATACTAGTCAGAAACTGAGTAGTATGAGCAGATTTCAAAGAAACAGCTTGGCTGGCTTCCCTACAGAACTGCAATTGCTCAAGTGTTCTTTCATTCAAAAGGAGAAATGATTCCTCCTACTTTGCCAGGCACAATTCAGAACACATAATTCAAAAAAATATATACATATTATATGAATCAAAATGATCCTTCTCCTTCAATGGATCCTTAAAGCATCTGCAGACCGAGTGCCAAGCCCTGTCTCCACTCCAAGGCGGGATGTGTTTGTAGGCAGGTGAAGTCTCAGGAACTTGCAAATGTAGTAAATTATATGGTTGGAAAAACCAAAGGTGACAGCATCCAGCTGTAACAGCAGGCACACAAAATGTAGGTAAACAGTTTAATTACCCAAACATTGACAGCTCCACAGAGAAATTGATGAAAGATTAAATCTCCTTTTTAATCCCCTTACTTTTCCCCCACATGAATATTCACCTCCCAGAAGTACAACTCTATTGCTAAGGTAAATAATCATGAATACAGCCTGACCATTCCTTCTCAGCTCCGCTTCACTTCAAATCAACTTTACACCATGTCTCATCTTTCTCCTCATCTTTTGGATGAATAAACGTGTTTGAGGTAAATCAGATTTCCTTTTTCTGCTATGCAGACCAGTCAAGGGGAAATCATTCTCTGTGGAAGCTCTTTGCAATGACTTTTCAAACCTCAGGGTTTTTAAATTTTTCCTTTTAATGATTGGGCTAGATGATCTTAAAGGTCTTTTCCAATCTAGGAGATTCTGCAACTCGCAAATACAAGTTTAAGGCTTAAATAATCACACATTCTCCAAAATGCAGAAGCGTGACCTACAGCAGACACAGTCTTTCGTTTGGTTATGGTTATAATGGTAACAGCAAAGCTCCCAGTAACTGAAACACTGTTAGTTCAGCCACCCTTGGACCTTCTCAGCTCCTGCCACCTCCGAGAGGTCTGTCCCTTGTATATCTTGCCACCCGCTGAGTTTGCTTTGCCACGGTTCCTACCAAACCACAGGAGGTTGTATGCACTGTAAGCAAGCACAGCCAACTGTTCAGAAGAAACAGAGCTTGTGGCAAACCTTCTGCCAAGCTGAAGAAGCACACTTTACTATGCAAATGGCAACTGCAGCAATCTTTAAAAAGAAGTTGTTGACAAGCTTTAGGCAAGGTAAAAACAGACAAGAAAGCAATTAATTTATTATTTTCCCCTGTAAAGAACAGTGTCTAGGTAATGGCCTATCATAAGCATGAATAATACTGAAGCTGCAAGCAACATGGTATAATTTTAACATTCTACTGCCTTTTTTAATCAATCTTATTGATGTTCGTCACATCCGTAAAGCTCAAAATAATGGGCTTACAAAACTTAAGGAAAATATAAGACCTCATTTTGTGCCTTTCACTTTCTTCATTATGCTGCCATAATGCCATCAGCATAATATATTTCACCCTTTTGCTTCTGTTTTAGCATTCAAGTTTTGATTCTGCTGTGATCATGTCTCATTGCTTCAAAGAACCAGATGAATTATGAATACTGCTTTAACTCCACTACCACATCCAGGGGAGAAACATGATGTGCTGAGAGGGGAAAAAAAAAAAAAAGTTAAAAAAAAAATCACTTGCTTTAGGACTGGGAAGTCAACAGTAAGGAGCAGAATATCTTATCTGACATAGTGGCCTAAAGGAGCTGGGGAACATTAACTGTGAGAGCAACAGCTGGAACTGGTACAAATGGCCATAAGATTTACATGGCTTTGCAGGGAGACTTTAACCAAAGAGCTGCCTTAAGCAACAGATTAAACTCCACTGAAGACTGCAGTATAAAATGAGATCCAGAGAACCATGTTCTCTGTGACAGAGAGGTCAGAGATTCTATTACGGTTCCAAACCCAAAATAATGGGGCAGAGCTATTGAACGGCCATATGGTTGCTCCTGAAAGTGTCAGGATCCTGCTGACTGCCTCTGGAGCAAGACTGCAAGACAAAGTTAATTTAAGGCAGTTCTTCCAGAGAAGACATGCAACGTTCCAGTCTAAGAAGCACAGAGCAAGCTGTAATGGGCCAGATCAACATTGCATGTTCTTCTCAGCCAGGACCTCACCCTGTAGTCAATGATTTTGACCACATCATCCAAGGTGGAACAGCTCCACTGGAGGCACTCACATATTTTACGAATGGCTCATTCAAAAGAACAAAGTCCAAATTCCTGCTCTAAATCAGACAGAAAAGGAATTTAAACTGGGAACCCTTCAGCCACTGGGCTATAGGGCAGCGAGGAAGGGCTGGCAAAGTGTCTTTCAAAGCTAGGAGGGAAAACAAGGGATTTGTTATAGCGCTAGGGCTCACTCCATGTTCTTATGGCTTCCTTCAAAACCAAGAGAGATCACTGCACAAGAGCTGAGAATTAGGAAAACGAAGTTTGAGAACTAAATTATATTGAGCATTTTCTGCATGGAGTATCAGAATCATTTCAGACCTTCCTTGTAAAAGATATAATAACAAAGGGAAAGAAAACAAAATGAAGATGCCCACACAGGGAATTGCTGATCTGATGGATTTTGTTTTACTTGAAAAGTTTGTGTTTTACCTGCAAACTTTTCAAAGTCATCACTGAGCGTCTTAAATGAAATTATTCAGAAGTTGTTTGTAACCACATGCTTGCCCTCAGTCTGCCTCATCTTAGTTTGTAATTCACTGGGGAGAATGACACTTTTTTTTTCTTTCTTAAACAAAAAAGCAGAAAGCAATGACTTGGAATCTTGCCACTTTCTTATTAAAAATGAGTATCTACGCCCAGCTAGTGTGCGCAGACAAAAAAAATCTGTGAATACATAATATGAAGCACAACATCATGCAAATTTATTCAGCAATTCATCTTGCTTAAGCAGCCTAAGGAAAAAGGCCCACTAAACAAAAAGTGTGTGAAGCATTACAAATGCACCCGGCGATGTTCACAGTGATAACTTGAAAAAAGTGTAAAGGATAAGGATGAGATTACCCACTTCGTAACGACTGTTAAACATCAATCCAAAGACAATGAGACCACAGGCAGATGTTCACCACCAGCGTTGCTTACAACAGCTCGAGCAGCAGCTGACCTACCCACCCACTTCTCCAAGAGCCTGTACATAAATTCACACACCCCACCATGAAAGGTAGGGATGAAAGAATAAAAGAGCAGGAACTGTTTAACCAAAGCAAAGAAGGGAAAAGGTGACTATAGCTTAACAAACTATGAAGTATTAAACACCTAAACGTACATTGAATAATAAGCCATGCAGATCTTCAAGTCAATTTACTTCCAAAAGTTGAAATCAGTAAGATTAACTGATAGATTTTTATCATCACTTAATGACTTAAAGAATCATCATAAAGTTTTGAAGTTCATTTTCTTTACTAAATCAGGTGTTTAGCCTATTTTTCAATAGATAATCTCGTGAAATATGTAGATTTATAAGGTTTCTATATCAGGCAATTAACAGTTTTACAAATTAGCCTTCTTTGTACTAGACACACAGAGGCATAGCCCAGTGAATTCAGCCTTAATACAAGTTGTTTATATCCTGTTCAAGCTTTTTACTTGCTCTCAGGGAAGTAATTGTTGCACATTTATATACCTGATACTTTTAGTAAGTAATCAGGTAAGTCCTCAGAGACCCAAGCAGCAATGTTCAAACGTGTCCTGCATCCGCGTTCTTATAACTGGGAAGAAAACCCCAAAGTGACCAAAGTCAGGAAACTCCCATCACCTTCTACCGTGTCTTATCACATTGTGATGAAGCATTCCCAAAACTTCACAGGAACTGTTCTTATTTAAACAAAATGTATTACAGTTCCCAAGACTTAGGTATTCGGCATAATGTCTCTCTCATTTAAGGCAGATGTTTGCAAGAAGGTTTTTCATTTGGATAAAGGTCGCTAGCTGCAGTTGAGCAGGTCACTCTATGCCACACAGCAAATTGTTTCTTTGACTCCACACAAGATTTAATATCCTGTGAATCAAAGCATAACAAGCTTTTTGTTTGCTACAAAGAGCTTTACCACAAGCACACACCAGCAATTACTAGTAGAACAGACCGTAACTATAGCGAGACAGACAAACCTCTTCATCCAAGGAGCTCCAAGCAGTGGGCAGCATCCATTAAGTAGTCACAACCTATGAAAGGAATGACTTTGGCCACAATAGTGGGACATTCTTTCTCTCTTGCTCATAACATCACTGCTGCTTTTGGCCCTCTAGGCCTTTTCCCCACTTCCCTCAGTAACCAGAGATGAAACTAGAAGTATCCAACTGCCAGGGTACATGTTTTAACCAAGATTTTCCACTATTCAATGGCTCTAACCAAAGAACACTATTCACAGTTTCAGTGGGACTGGGATAGCAGGGGCTGTACATGACACAGGTGAGACAACCAAACAGGAGAACCTTCTTGCTTGCTTCATCACCTTAATGTATGAGTTTAGTTAGCCCTACGAGCCACAGAAGCATAGGAAGTAAGCTCCATATGTAAACAGATTTCCTGTGTGTATGGATATTTTCCAGTCTGAATTTAGGGTAAAAGATACGCTTAACACTCCACAGGGAACTCTCTACTCTGACTTTTACTGCTGGAATTGCACTCGAAGAGTGGCTGCGAACAAAGGAGAGTCTGTGCTGCTCTTCTACAATATCTCAATGCCATCATGTTTCCATGAATCTATCTTATTTTTTCTTATCTTTATTGCTTGGTTACATGGAGTGTAAGAAATTTCTCTCCCATATCCTCTATCAGATCAGTCTGAAATGTATTCATCTGAACAGCACCAAATGAGTGAGTAAAACCCGTGGCAGTGACATTTGTGGTGTCAGAAGAAGCACACAGGACATCTGAACTTGATCTAACATTTCCTGACAGTTGTGGCTGACTGAATGCTTAACCTTCAATT
>WEIS01038135.1:714-15093 GCA_013389965.1 Todus mexicanus | reverse complement strand
CAACAGGGTTTGTATAGAACAATGTTCTCTAAGTTTAGTAAACTTAAGTCAACTCAATGAGTTAACTGGCTTCCTCTCCCAGTAATGAACACATCAGACTAGCAAACTTTTCATTTCCTAGAAAATCAAAATCAAAATACAATTCCATATTTCTAATGCCTACTCAGTGTTCTGTGTGTTTTGAGTCAGTCAGAAGATGGGGACAGCAAGAAAGGACTCACTTCATCATGTTTCTTAAGGGGACCTACAAGAAAGTTGGTGAGAGACTTTTCAGGATGTCGGGTAGTGGTAGGACTAGGGGGAGTGCAGCAAAACTAAAAGTGGGTAGATTCAGATTAGTCGTTAGGAAGAAGTTCTTCACCATGAGGGTGGTGAGACACTGGAACAGGTTGCCCAGAGAGATGGTAGAAGCCCCATCCATGGAAGCCATTAAGGTCAGGCTGGATGGGACTCTGAGCAATCTGATCTAGTGGGAGGTGTCCCTGCCCATGGCAGGGGGGTTGTAACTGGATGATATTTGAGGTCCCTTCCATCCCTGACAATTCTATGATTCTATGATTCTGTGTTGATTCTCCTCGCTTTTCTTATACAAGTCAAAGAGCTGAGTGATATCAGACTCTACCTTCTTGTATAGAGGTGGGTTGAAGAATTCTTTGAAGATGTATAATGAAGATGTACCAGTACCTGGTAATTGCTTGGGAATTACTAAATGGTAGAAGTTATATTTTTATTTCTACCACTCCTTTATGGAAGGCCATGACTACAGACCAGCCCCAAATCCTGGTGGAGTTTAACTCATGACATTATCTACTCTTTGATCCTCTTGAAGATCAGTCTAAGTTCTCCTCTGACCAAAGAAACTGCCGTTCTGAGTACACATTCAGGAGGCAGCAAGCAAGTAGATGTGGAAGAGGTTTCTATTCCCTTTAGAGAAATTAGAGAGTTCTCTAAGGTACTTTGGTTTAAAAACTGAACACATCTGAAAACATTTTAAGTACAGAACTGTATTTCAGATTACCTCAAATCTGATGCTAGGGTAGAAATTTTTGACCACTCTGAAACCAAAAACACCCATTGACATGAGTGACTGAGTACTGACTGGAATCTTTCGTGAAATTCCATGAATTCTTAATCAGCTATGCTGTAGTTTCTTCTCTGAAGCTAGCTTTTACTCTTAAATGAGAAATCCGTTGTTTATCCTTCTTCTGCGACTCAGTTTAAAATATGAGTTTGCCAGTGGTTTTGGTTACAACTGATTATAACTTATACTCCAAGCAGTTGGCAGATAGATAAAGGCTATGATTATTTCACTTTGTATTTTCAAATACAACTGATCAAATATCTACTTTGATTTTTTTTTTTGCTTTGTTTGCTGCAACAATGCACGATTCTTCTTTACATGATATACCAGGGCATTTCTAAATTGATGAAACTCCTCATTAACTAATTTTATTATTATAGAGTATATTGCCAGTGTAACAGTAGGAGAAATACAACAGATTTAAGTCATAAAGCTTTCTTCATAATGTTTTTAACAGCTTTTGTTCCTTGAGGGCGTGAGGAAAAGGTGTTGCATATGCATGCAACTTTGTTGCCAATAAAACTGAAATGAAATTACTTAAAAACCTAGGGAATTCAGAGTTGTTATGAAACACTTATACTATTCAAAAAAATACTACAGTAATATCATTTCCATTCCCATTTATATTAACTAACTAACAGATTGTTTCAAACAGGGTCTTTAAAACATTTATTTCTCAAAAAATCTTCCAAAGCTAAGAGGAAGGCAGATGGAATAAGCTATAATTGTATGCTGCTCTGTAGTTGAAAAACATTCTGTTGACAGAAACCTGGTAGGAATAACACAACCCCCACATCTGCAGCAGCCCCAATGAACCGCTCTAATCATAAGAAAAGGTCATAGTGGACTAAGCCATACTTGTGATTCAGTAAGTCGCTTCAGATCGACCAAGCCGCCTTTGAAAAAACTCAGATGTTGAGCCTGGTGGTACTGCACAATAGATGTGTTTTTTACAACGCCTAATCTCCCTAGGGCCCCTCTGCAGTTAGATGGAAAAAGAGACTCATTCCAAGGACTGACCTCAACCACTCAAGTTCCTATTCTGAATGTTTTGGCTTTGAGCCTCACCAAGACAGGGCTAATACTATCTCTTCCTGAGAACTTGTCTCCTACCTAAGTAGGAAATTAGAAAGGGTCATTTAAGTAGAAAAGAGCATCCCTGCTCAGAATAGGTTATTATAAAGTGCTTTGGTCCCTCAAAAACTCACTCATATTACTTTTAACTACTGAGTGTTCATAGTGACTTAAGTGGTACTGCATGAGTCATATTAAGTCATGCTGTTGTCTGCATCTTTGCTGCAGGGAGTAAGAATTCACGTTGGCTCTGCACATGGAGTGCAGTGAAAGAAATATCAATTTTAAAAAATAAAATGAAATACAAAGTTTCTTTGTTATAATTCCAAATATTATGTGGATGTTTCATCCCTTTCTTCTCTTTGTCTCCCTCTCCTAACCATCCTTTGAGGGTGGAATAGCAGAAACAGACAGTGCTGAGAGCCACTTCAGTTACACTCTGGCAGGAAAGGTATGCACGTGGTAGAGTGTGGAATAATATGAGAAGCTATTGTGAGAGTAATGTACTGCCAGTGCTGGTATCACCACTGAAATACAAGAAGCAGTGACTGACCTTAGAACTAGAGGTAATCAAAAATGAGTGAAATTAACATGATACAGATGAGAAAAGAAAAAAGCGTTCTAGGCTGCAGTGGTTTATGGTACAGATGGCACTTAACTCAAAAATCTTGCTTCGTTGCAGATCAGCTCTATGAAAATGTCATACTTCCTGTTTTGGTGACATTATTAACTCTTTGATTCTAATTTTTAATTTTCAAAATACTTTTTACTTACAAAATGCTTTCATGGGAGTAGCTGACAAATCTCTTGATTTCCAGCAGCTTCTTATGCAAACACAATGTTTATCTGAAAATCAATTTGCTTCTTGGAATGAGTTAGTGGGTTTTTGATTTTATTTTTTGCTGAATAACAGTTGGTCTATTTTTGTTTCAAAAATTTGCATACCTGAAGTGAATATTCTCTCATAAATTATCACTTTGTGTACCGTGTAATGAGTCATGAGAAATAAGTGCAATTTCAAGTGAAATATCATAGCTGCGTAAATTTTACACATGCATATTTTAAATCATCTAAATATTCATACATGAGTGTTAGTCAAGTAAATAAAATAAAATGTTTCCTTGACAAGGTAAAACACACAGTTTAGCAAAGAATTCAGAACTCGTATAATAAAAATTGCCTAAACCCCACCTACTTAAAAATATATTAGCTAGGAATTATTTTTCAACAAGAATTTGTTCTTTATAGTTTTTCTTCTTAAAAGAGTATCATTGTGCTGAAAAAGCAAAAACCCAAACAGAATAAAAAACAGTGCAGTACACGGGGGTATTCTCAGTTGAATACCTGGTGAAGAACCAGACGTGTTCAGAATTTTTCTGCGCATCAAGGTTATCCATTTAACTGGTGTCTCTTTTACTATCTAAAAGCATGCATTTTTCCCAGACTAGAAGATTTCACACATGAATGGTAGTAACACATTCTGTAATTATCCTTCATCCTATGTCTTTGTCACAATATGTAATGCTGCAGGTTTTCATCATTAGAAACAGGGCAGGAATTTAAAATACTGCAAATAAATTTTACATATGCTTTTTTCCCCAGAATTCTTAGAATAGATAGAGGTGTGTTTTAATCAAGGGAATGCCTTCTTGGGCATGGAAGGGGAAAAGTCATTAATAATACTATCATTAATCACTGTTTTGAGAAGAAGTGTAAGCAACAAAATTAATTATTTCAGAATTGTTCTGAATTTTTTCAAACTAAAAACCTTTGGTTCAGTGGGTTAGTTGACAAAATACAGAATTCACCATTCTGAAATTTTAGACAATAAATTCCAAGCTATTACTGAAGAATAAAGTTCTTAGTAATTCTTAACCAAAATTCCTCTAGTGATTTGGATGCTCTTATTGGCTAGACTAGGTCCATGGAATGGATGCAAACCAATTTCAGCAATGACAGGCATTTAATCATCTTTGGTAAATGGTATTTTCTACATGCTACTCAAGACCAGAACAGATACAGCAAATCAATGAAAATATAGTGCCAATTTCATCGCCTCTAAGATTATGGTCTTTTCAGAAATATATGATGATACGAATACTGCATCATTTAATTTTATCTTCCACATGTAGTCGTCTCTCTGTTATTTCTCTGTAACACATGATCAGCTTCTTGTAGAAATATTTTATAGCAGCTCAAGGTTTCACAACAGCTGTTCATTGGAAGATCTTTAACTTTTACTACCCATCTTTTGCAGGCGACATAAAGGCATACCTGCAAACCTATTCTTGTGAGAATGTAGGGCCATTGCAAAATATAATTGCCAGAGGTGAGCACGACCAGAATTGGTCTTCTGGGCCAATTTCACATGGCATAACTGCAGATGTTGCATGTTCACCACTTTGTTCATTTCCCCTTATCACTGCTTTGTCTGCTAAACTTAAAAATCTTATGTATGTCTAACTGATGCTTTCTGTTGGGAGCAGCAGGGACTCCCAAGGATGGTTGGATAAGGGTTCTCCAGCCAGAGCCCTGGTTGGAGTAGGGCAGACCAGAGGGGCACAAGGAGCAGCCCCAATCCCAGACATTGAGCACCTCCATGGAGATGGAGATGAGCCAGGATATGGACTCAGCTTGGCAAGGCACATAATTGTGCATGGCTGTGGGGAGCTGGAGAATAGCGCTGCTATGGTATTGCTGGGGCAAGGGCTGACAACCCCAGAGGGGTCTTGTGCCAGGGCATGGTTTGGGGAAGCAAGGAATTCCACTAGTGTACTCAGGACCTTGACAGTACCAAGGGCCCTGTAACCCCCTAACTGGCAAAGACGAGCATGCTTAGCTGTAACTGTTGGACTATACATAACAAAGCTTCATTTGCATTAGGAGGACAATGAATTAAACATAGATGTCCAGCTTTAATATTGACTAAGGTATTTCAAGCTAGGAACAAGTAAGTGAGTAATGAAGTTCATTCTCATATTCGACGCATTCTCACACTGGGACAAAACTCTAACACCGGTATCATTTGAAGTATCTGCTGAGCTCCTTTCATCATCTAACATCTTCCCATTCCTTACATCTACTAGTAAAGGCTCTACAAAAGTGAGCCTACAAAACATGCCAGAAGCTCGGTTTCCAGAGCTCCAGTGTAACCTTCGCCTGAAATAAGCACAGCCCCCGGGCAGCACTCCTCCAGTTTACTGGTGACAGTCCCTTCTCTAATGAAAAAGGCTACATAATACAGAGGCAGAGGATAAAAGACTTAGCAAAGTGGATTTTTTTTTCTGTTTCCAGGTAGTTTCAGGCTGCTTTCTATGGAAGCAGAGGAAAAAGGATGTTTTTCACGAGAGAAGCCCTGTAAGCAGAGGCAGTAGATAAAACTGTCCCAGTAACAGAAGACCCTGCCATTTAGCAAGAACCTTAGGATGGCACTGTGCTGCATGCCAACATCATTCTTGTCTCAGCAAATTGAAAAGGGCATAAAGGAATGTAACGATTTTCAGGATACCTGCTTTCTTTTGCTATAGGTCACTAAGGTAACAGCTGCCAGAGGTTAACATTGCATTGGCAGCACTTCACCCTGCCTGACCCTTTCCACCCCTGAAAGAAACTAAGAAAGAAAATAACGATGTGTGTAAAGTTTGAGACAGGACACAAAGATCTAAAGAAGGCAAATAGATCTTAGAGGTGTCCTAAGCCACTTGTTTCAGATATCTGATGAGAACGAAGAAAAGAAAAGAAAAGAAAAGAAAAGAAAAAAAAAAAAAGTTGTTAAAATTTATTGATAAACTGAATAGGGTTTTTTAAAAAAGTGGTAGGATATATGGTCTTTGAGAGACTAAATTAAATAACAGTTGAGCATGAACACCATACAGCTCACAGGTTTGAGGAGTGACAGAGAACCTGAGTATAGGACAACATTAGTTAAATTATCACAAACATGTAAGTAGCATAAATATTTATCTTAAATATTAAAGTTTTTTAATAAAAAGGAATATTAATACATTTAAAGTATCAATGCCATGTGTTATTTGCTGGAATACGTTAAATTATCAGATACTTTGAGTTTAGTATTGGTTAGAGGTAGCGATCTCCTTGTGATATTAGCAGCACCAATTCTTCCACAGTTTTGCAGTGTTTGAAAAGTGATGTAAAATGTGTATATGTCTCCAGTTAGTATCCCATTTCATGCCATCTTTGGGTAAGATATTTCTGCATAAGGCTGCACCAAAGAACTGCACATTTGTACCTGTTCTGTAAATAGCAGTAGAAAGCAAGGCTGTCATTCAGAGATCCTTTAATGATTTATAAATCCACTTAAAAAGGAAATAAACCGAGACAGTAACTCAAGCACAAGAAGCCATGCCCTTCTTCATTATCAAAATATTCCAAATACTAATGCATTCTATGGGAAGTGACTTGATGCACCTCTTGGAGTTCAATAACAAAAATGCTTTTCAATTTTAGAATTTGTCAGGCTTCAAAACTAAGCTGCATGAAAAATGAAGTGTGCTTATGAACTAATGAAATATACAATAGAGTGAGCAATTAAGAAGAACAGAGCCTTAAAAAGCACTTACGGAGGAGCCATATTCTGCTCCCATTTTTAACTCTGCAGTCCATGCTAGCTTCGGCAAATTACAAGTGCATGAGTCTGATGAGAGCACCATTTGTCATGCTAGCTAAGCAACAGATTGACTGTTGCTGAGAGTTCTTCATCCTTTGCATAAGTACTTATCAAGGAAAGAGTAAGGGTTGTTTCTGAAAAGGTGTATCACAGCTGTCAAGGAGTGTTTCAGCAGTGCTGTTTTGAACAGCACATAGTACAAGAAATAATAATGGCCTCCTATCTTCTTCGAGATGTCCATTTTCTATGCATTGTTCCTACAATTGCTACTCTTTTAATCCATACAGCAATTTATATCAATAATTAGATGGTCATCCTACCGGTCTGTAACACCTTTTGATTCACTGTTTCAGGGTGAGCTTTCATTTCCTTTCTGTTTAGACTAAGAAGATATCTTTATAAAAATTGGTTGCCATTCAGCATTTTTGGTACTGTAGATGGATTTTCAAAAACATGGCGTGCAGTAAGTAATACTTCCTGATCTTTATTATGACACCATCAGCTCCATGAAAAGTGTGGACGTATGCCAGCGTGAATCAGATGCATTGGCTTTTAATTTTATCAAGTAAATAGGAACCAACTGACCTTTTCTGTGCCATACTTCTAATAATATCTCCTTTATTTATCTAAGAGCTTTCTCCATAGCTTTTAATTGCAGTGATACTGTGTTTTTACAGACCACAGTACTTTCCTTCATAATTTATAGTGTTACTGTGCAATTATGCCACAAATTCTCTAGATTTCATAGGGAATACTTTCCTTTTTTTAGTGAAGAGATACTGGAATGTATCATAGGTATGTCACAAAGCAGGTTTGTTTGGCTTCCTTAATATTTTGCCAGAAAATGAGGTTACTTTATAATTCTTTAAGTGTTTATGAATGCAGTCTATTTTGCTGGAAGAAAAACATGTTCCAAAACATCACAGATAAGTTAAGGAATAAAAAATAACATGTGCCCTGATCAATGGATTACTTTTTTTTTCCCCTGGGAATACTAATGCATATATATATATATATAAAAATATATATTTGCCATGGTTACCAGACCACTTTAAATTTCACATACAGGCTTTTCTTCTCTTTGTTTCTGAATGTTTGAAAATATAACAAACCACTAGGTTCACAGAAGCTGAAGTTTTATAATGAAGGGTTTCTAAAAAGGATTCCTGCAGTTTAGAACTGTCACATCCTGAAACTTCTCAAAAACCCAAAAATGTCTAGAAGCAATTAGACTGAAATCATTCATTAGTCCTAGATTTCAAATGAGAAAGTAGAAAGTCAAGATTTATATAGCATCAGTCCTGTGCAACTGTAACTGGTGATGAGCGGGCAGGGAGCTGGTGGTGTAACACTGTCCGTTTAAATACTATGTGGTAGTTTTCATTCTGTGTGGAGCAGATTGTCTGAAATGTCCTTAAGAAGCCAGTGACCAGAAGGTTGGCCAGTTCTTTCAAACATGTAAGTCTAGAAATATAATAAAGTTTGAAATATATCCCATTGCCTTTAATGTAACCTGTAACTCTCAGGAAAAATAATTTAAATAAATAAATAAAATATTTAACCATGTTAGAAGAATTGAGAAGTTTTATTTTGGGATACTTGAAGCAAATCAGCAGTCCATATAATTTAAATAGGATTTTTGTGTATATCTTGTAGTCAGAGTACAATCATTAATTTGTTAGCCATTTTTTATTTAAGTATCAGTGTAATAAATGGCTTTTGTGAATGGAGACTGAGCTTCCCCTCAGCTCCATTTTCTAAAAATAAGCCTTGTCTGCTAAGTATACTTTGTCAGTGCACTACATTTGAACTTATAATTCCTGCATATTAGCTTTGAAACAGTTACCATGATCTAATCATACATGGAGCACAGTTAGCATTTCCAGACATGTTGAAATAAATGCAGTTCACTTACACGTAGCATGTGGCATTGCTGACTTCATGGATAGACATCTTCAGATTTTTTTTCTCTAACGATTTCTGTACTGAATCCTTAACCAAACAGTCTTTTGAAAACATCTAAACATATTAAAGATTCAGCAATTAGAGCATATATTAAAAAGAGAGAAGTTTTAGTTTCAGCCATTTGCTGAAGTCTACAAAGGCTTGAAGTTGTGTGTGATTTTTCTCCTGAAGATAACGGACGTAGGATTATGCTCAAGCAAATACAGATATTCATCCTCTTTATTTTTCATGCATTCTAATAGTGACAATTGACATCTATCTATTGTCATTCTTCAAGCAGCCCACTGTGGATTTCAGAGTCCTCCACGTAATTTCCTTTAGAAAGAGACATCAAGGATATGTAGCTGGATATTTTTCTCCTCCTCTAACTTGTTTTATTCATACAGCATAGAGAGGAGGTCACAAACAGCAGAGAGAGGAACGCTTTCCTGGCTCTTCAGTCGCAACACTAACCCTGCACCTTAACAAGTGGTTCTGGCCCATGACAAGATTTTAGTTAAAAACTCAAGGACAAGGAGCAGATTCCTTTGATCTATCCAAAAGGAGACTATGACAATAGAAGCAAAGATATAATATTTCTTCAAAGATGTACTGACCACATAGATTCAGACAACATTTTGTAAAATGGTACAAGCTTCTATCTCCCACTGTCCTATTCCACGTAGACATACACTTTTCTATTTGGTGAAACTCATGCAATCTCTTGCTAGCTTATCAGGATTCTTTTTCTGTCTAACCTCCATTGATTGTGTGCTCTATTTTCTTCCCCTCCCATGGTCCCCTCCTTTCCTCAGCACTCTTAGCCACTCAGTTATTTCAGTTTTTCATTTCCAAATCACAGCTGTCTAGGTCAGTCTGCAACAGGCATCAGCATCCTTTGACAGACTTTAATTATTGTGCTGAAATTAGGCGAGAAATCTCTGGACCAAATTGAGCAGTGTTTCAAGTGATAAAGTGAGACTTGAATCTTATTTTGCTTTGGATTTAGATCAATGCAACATCTCTGGAATCATACTTTTTTTACAGTGGTGTAAAGAAGTACTGACTCAGATTTGTCATCAATAAATATAGCGCATAGCTTTGTTCTTGTTTGGGATTATATAATGTAGCCCAGAGAAAGAAGAAAAGCAGTTACATTCCTCCCTCCACTGCCAGCTCTTTACCAGTTGTACATTACACAAATGAGAATACTTTGTGATTTTTATCACTGTAAATGCGATCTAGATCAAATTTATAATTCTCACATTTTTCACCCTCCCTTCAGTAGTCATTTTGCTCTAAATTTATAAGGAGATTTTGATTCTAGCAGTATTTAAAATCTTCATCTGGGAGTTAGAAAGAATAACAAGTTTGGGGAATACATCTATAAAATGTTCCTTAAGTAATTCCACTGGACCAAAGAGAGTAACTGCATAGAAAGACACTTCCAACAGGAACTAAAGAATTTCAGCTTCCCAAATTCAGCTCTGCTTTAAATGTTAAGGATTTGCTCTTCTCTTGTAGAGCATGAATATAAGAACTGTGTGATCAAAATTTTGTCTTTAATTTCAGTTATGATTTACAATTCATGCAGCAAGGAAAGATTAATTATTCCTCTCTGTTACATGCCTTTCGTTTGTTGATGTTGGGAGTTAGTGACTTGCATCCTAAGGATATAAAGCCATAAGTGACTTGCATCCTAAGGAAATAAAGCCATGTTCTGAACTTGGTTTTATGAATATCAGTGGATTGTTTATTTTTTAACCCCTTTGCATGTGGCAAAACACAAACCAGAAAACTGGCAAGGGATTGGATCTTGAAATAAAAAAGAGAGCAAAAATAAACTTTGCATAGGGTAGAAAGGACTATATATAATGCAATTAAGAAAAGTTTTGAAAGATTCGGGCTTTGACAGTACTTTTATACGAACAGTATAGAGGGTTCTACTACACAACAGTTATTTTCCTAACATCGCCAGATGTGAAGCACAAATGGTCCTTAAAGAATTATACTTTACACTGGAACTTAACTGAGATAAAGGCATAGCAGATTTTCAAAGGAAACCTTTAAAAGCTTACCATGCTTTCTTCTTTTGTTTTTAATTTCTTAATTTTTTTCTTCTTTCTTTTTGTCTTTTTTGGTTTTGGTGGTTGTTGTTGTTTGAGATTTTGGGTGAGTTGTTTTTTATGCAATAGAACAATGCTTTTATTCTGGAAATCAACTAGAAGGCTAAAGTATTCTGGTATTTGGCAAGCCTAAAAGTGTTTCCTGCTACTGGTTGTTTCGATAACATTTTTCAAAAGACCCTCAAAAATCAGTTTGATGCCTAGAAGTAACTTCATAATTCTGCAAGCACTTTAAATTTGCACAAAACTGTGCTACACTCAAAAGAAGCAGTCTTCCTCTCACCCCAACCCTTTTTTTCCACTTCCATACCACTGTCTCCATTAGGCTGGCAGAAGTATTTGGGCAATTGTGGACTAAGTAACCTGGTTTAAACTAACTCAGGAAATTAAATGCTTGAACCTGAGTCCATTCTCAGCGCACTGTATCTCCACCAAAGTGTTTGTGGAATTACAGCTCAAGGCAGGAGCATCACTCAGTTAAGAAGGTGCAGTGCCAGGAGGGTAGGTGCTTGTAGGGCCTGGAACAAACTGGGCATCAGAGAAACCTGGGCAACTGACCTAAAGAGGAGCATCCCGGTAAATTGTCTGTGATTACAAGGGTGCTATGGCTGGTCCTCAGTTTGAGCTAATGTTTCCTGTTCATCCTGAACTGAATTTTGTGGAACTATATGAGTTCCTCTGTATTAAGCTCCACAGCTCTCTGAGGGTTTATGAGCTTTTGCCAAAGACCAGACCCAGGCTGGCTGGAAAATTGATGCTACACTACTCAGTCTGGTAAGAGACCCCTAACCACAGCACTGGAGTCATGTCCTGCATGCATCCAAGTGGATCTGCTTGAACCATATTGTGCCAGGCTGGGCTTGCAGGTTGTTCTGCCCATGCTGGAGCAGGCTAGAGATGTCTGTGGTCCTTTGTTCCCTCCCTGGCTGGGTCACTGTGCACCCAGTGAGACTATAATGTATCAACAACTGCACAGAACTGCACTTGCATGAATAATCCTGCCAGAACTGAGCTGGCCTCCCCCACTGTCTCCGCATCTGTGGCACAATTAATCTGTCAACTAAATAAACTGTCCGTGGATAACCGAGCACTGGCTGTGCACAGCAGAAGATGAACATATATAGCACACTGTATCATGGTAGCGTAAGGACAAGTAGTGATTAACAGGTAGGTCTTCCTGTCACGGTAATTTACAAATATACTTTGTTAACATTGAAGGCAATCATAACTGAAAGTGGTGGGTAGAACTGTTTCCTTAAACTTAAAATAACAGAGGATAGGAGGTAATCAAACGTGTAACAGAGTAGGAAAATTCAGACTAAAGTTCTGTTCATTACAGATGTGGTCTAGTAACAGGTATAACAGCAGTGTCATCAGTTAATGACAAAATCATTTCCGCATTTTTCAGGAGGAGACCTGTGCCATAAGCCCTGCAAAAGCTTGTGGAAAAGCAAAGTTGTGTAGTGGAAACCAGAGTCCACTTCTTCCTCTGAATGGGCTGAGGAAACTGTATTTTGATGGAGGTAGTAGAGAAAACCTTGTCAGAAGTATGAAATTGCCTGCACTCATTGTCCCAGACTGGACAATATTGAATTTCTAGAGCAGAAGAGTTACTTGCAAAGTGCTGAGGAGAGAGGAGCTAACCAAACAAGGCTTCTCCCAAGAGTGCCAGCAGGTGGCTTTGCAGCTAGAATTTAAAAAAAATTCTGATGACAAACACACGTAAGGGGCTATTTAGGTATGAACAGAAAAAGCACCTGCTGTGTTTCAAAGAATAATGAGCTAAGTAAGGCAGGGGGTAAATGGTGTTGTCTGTTATCTGGATGACATGCTAATAACCAGGAACATTTTAGATGAACATTTACAAAACCTAGAGAAGGCTTGAAAGAAATTGCAAAGATGTGATTCTCAAGCTAACAAAGATTAGCATTCTCATTTCTGTTGGATTTATCCTCACCCCACATCCCCAAGCTAGGTAGGGTAGCATATGGGCTGAAAATTAAGGCAGCGAATCTTCCAAAAATTAAAATCCAGTGTACATGGAATATAAATAGGACCTTTAAGAGTTCTCCAGGGTTGAGCTGTATGGCTGTGTGAGGAGCTAGATGTTAGGTGCTGCAGGGGGATGGAGCAATGAGTCTAGTAGATTGGCACAGCATTGTACACTGTGGAATAACTTGTGAGACTTTATTTTTTAAAATACAGTTTGTTAGGTTTTGCTTTTCTTCAGAGTGAGAGCTGCTTCAGATGTTGGATGTCTACAGCATACACCAGAATGTTCTGCTGCCTACGTTTCGTGGCAGATGTAACAATGTTAATTGGCTTGCTACCTATTCTCACAAAGAAAAGAAGTGAAGTGGCCGGTGAATGGAAGAAAATAACGGTCTTGAGGAAGCAAGAAAGAATTGAATAGTTCAATTTACATCAAAATGACATGTTATCCAAAATCATAGCATGTAATACCTCTCTTCCAGGAACTGAGGTGCAGTTTCAGATACCTATCAATCTGGGATTGAAAGCATGTTACATTTCCTTTTGCAACGTTAGCAAGAAGTGGGAGAAATTACTAAAAAATAACTAAGTATTATTAAATTTCACACAGAAAAAAAGTTTTCAGCTCACAACAAAAATGACAAAGAGTTGGTAAAAATACTTCAAAGATGCACATTCCCTAGCTGGTGACATTGAAGAGCCTGGATCTTACCAGATCATTTTAAAGATCGTCAGAAAGATATGCTAATCTAGAGTTTCTGTCTCAGCTGCTGTTTGTTCAAGGAAAATGTTCATAGGCAAAGAAATGTTCCAGTTCCTAAATGACCTCTTTATTACAGTTAAAAATACTACCCTATAAATAGGAAAAGCCCCTGTACCAGTTAAGAAAATGACTTTTACATAGTCTAACTAACTTCATCACATAACAAAAGGGAAACGTTATTCTTTTTAATTCAGGAGATTGAATTAACCAGGGAAGATGCTGGCTGAGGACTAAATGTAATAATACCAAAACTATCTACAAAAATTATGCAAAATAGCTTCAAAATGGGAAATAAAAATGAAATAATAAGTTAATTTAGGAAGAATATATTGAATCAATGTATAGGAAAGACAAGGAGAAGATGGTCTGACTGTCAGAAAATAGCACAGTATTAACAAATGGCATCATGTCACCTGTGGCTGAAATCAAATTGCTGAACACTGATTCTTCAAGGAAACACTATGCAGAAATGGCCAGGCAGAGTAGACATGAGCTCTCAGCACCCAGAACATGAAGGCTATGCTAACAGCCTTTGCTATTAACACCTGAAAAGTGTTTGGAAAGGTGTTTTATCTGTATAAATGTAATTTCAGCAAAACGTCCATGATATATTCTGGATGAATTTCAGACATTCTCCAAGCAGAATGCAGTAAAGATACAGCTTTGAATGAATTAACAGATCGAATCAGGAAGACGCATAAATAAGGGTAGAGGAAAGATAGTTGGAGGATCCCATAAGGTGGCAGCCCAAAGGTGGTGGCCTTCTTGTTAG
>WEIS01038130.1:0-12095 GCA_013389965.1 Todus mexicanus | reverse complement strand
AAGAATACCTATCTAATAAAAATTAAATTATTAAAACAGCCCAGTAACATCTTGCCTAGCTGGCAGTGTGCCAGTTTATGGTACTAATGAATACATTTCTGGATATTTTTTTTAAATTTACAACTGCAATTAGAAAAACATATTCATGTAAAAAAAATTAAATCATTAAAAAGATGATTGCGGATAGCTCAAAATGCTCCAAAAGAACCCCATCATCTGCTGACGACTGAATGAAGGTGGTGAAGCTGCTGAAAAGTCTGCTTCTCGGAGAACAAGACAGCTGTCATTTAATGTGATGTTCTCAGCCTTTTGTAGAAACAATTATAACATGCAAATTGGTACTCACTTCTGTAGCCTGAGCCTTCACTTCTACTGATACAAATATGTGCATTTTACTGGCATTCAATCATTTCTGTAAACCCACCAGCTCGTGACTACTTTGGTTGTGTAACTCTGGGCTCCAAGAGGTTTCCACTTTCTTCATTATCTTTTTTTTAAAAAAAATTTATTATTGACTAAAATATTTTAAATTGCTTGTACTTGGGTTTAAGTACTGAAGGACTAACTTCAGTCTTAGACTATTTGCCGACAGTTTTTTATTCCCTGCGCGTACTTGTACGGCACAATGCAGGGTCTTACCCTCCGCGTACACAATTTTTAATCTATTGCTATTTACGTTGTTTTAACCGTGCCATAAAATACACAGACTGCGCGGCGCGGCCTGAGCAAACACTGCAGTGCTCTCTATTCTGAACCTTTGGAATTTAAATGCTAATTAAACTGCAATGTGCTTTCCACAGGATGCAAATCCAGAGGCTTTGCGTCTCTGTTTGCAGCACAGCCATCCCCTGAACCGTGTGGTGCACGGGGGTTAGAGTCTTCTCTGCCTGGGAAGTGAAATGAGGGTAGGTTTGTAGCCCCTCTAATATTTGCTACTCAACAGAAGGCCTGGGGGAGAAAAAGCATCTCTGGTAGAGGCAGGAATTTCACCTTCACAATGCAGATGCTCTCCATTTTGGTCTGTAGCATTACTTGGAAGGAAGAACCAGTCCCAGACAGCCTGGGGTTTTTGAAGCGTGTTCAAGATTTGTTTGCACCCTGCATCATAGATCCTTGTGATGTTGAGGTTTCAGGTACAGGAATGTGAGCCTGTCTTTGTGAAGAGGGAATTGAGAGATCTGCCAGCAATGGGCTCTGTCCATGTGAGTGCTCTTAAAGGATAGCACAAACCCACCAGCTTCACGTACAACACAGATCTCTATTTTTAGAAATGAATGAATAGATGTTTCTGAACCACAAAAAACCCTAATAAAAACCTACAGCTGCCTATATAGCCACTTACCATCCAAAAAAAGAAAAATAATCAAAAAATTACAGGCGTACATTGATTTCTGTGATATTTCATGTTTTCAACTTCATGAATTGCCAAGTGTTAGAAAAACATACTGTACTCTGGATTCTTATAAGTCATTGCAATCTGGTACTTGAAGCCATTGTATAAGCCAAATAACATCTGTTACTTAGAAAGATATTACAGCGTTTTATGATCCTGAGTATTTATGAGATAGAAGCTGACTCCAGAAAAGGAACTCCTAAGGTAAAGCCCATCAGCTGCAACCTGAACCTTACATGGCTTTGAGGAGGCTTTCGCCTTTTTTTTTTTTTTCCTTAACCTTTATTTTTACCTTTATTTTTCTCTTGGGTGTAGTCAGATCGTGTCAAAGCTATGCTTCAGATAAGCGCCCCAAGCATAGCATCCTCCTGGCTGCCTTCAGAAGGCTGGTCAAGCCCTGAGGACTTGCCCAGTGTCCTGAGAACTTGCGTTTTTCAGCTGAGGTGCTAGTTCAGATTATGCCATTTCCCCTCCTGCCCCCATTGAGATTTAGGGGTCTACCAGTGAAAACTGAAAATAGTCCTGGAGTAGGTTTAAAAACCAAAACCAAACAAAGCACATCAAAAAACCCCAGCCAAAACCTCAACAACCCAGTCGATTAAATCAAAGGAGGTAACTTCTTTAAAATAGCAATTTTTGTCTTGCAGAATATTAAATCGAAGGATTAATGTTTTGTACACATAATTATTCTTAAATGCATTTAAGAGTAGATACAATGCTGTGCAAAGTAACTGGAAGAAGAGGAAGGGAATGAACATAGAGCAAAGAACATATTCATAGATTTTAGCTCTTTCTCTTGCAAATTGTTAGTGAACTCATCCTGTTTTCAATTATTCATTGTTTTGACTGTTTTCTAAAGATATATTTCAGCCAGTGCATTTTTTTCAGGTTCCTTACTGGAAGAATTGCTTCAAATATTTATAGTTTCGCATGTGAACTGTTTTTAATACGCATGGAGATAATAAACTGCTCTGAAATATATTTTAAAATACTTTAGTGAATATTTCAGTATGCAAAGTCGTTTACTTGGATACACTTACAATGTAAATGACTGCAAAACGCAAAAGAACGCAGCCAAAATGTGTTTGTTAAAGGACATTGAACAAAACATAGAAAAAGAATTTTTTTTTTTACTGTGTTTGTATGTTTTAAAGTAAAGTTTAGAACACCATTGCCTGGCCTGTCCATCATCCGAAACTTGCTTAAAATAGTGATTTCCAGACAGCGTACCCTAAGTAATTTTGAGGATGTTTCTTTATGTTGGAATTTCCTCACCACCAATGCAGGAATTAAAGCTGGATAATGAAATAAACCATCAAAGGTTTAGCTTCTTGCTTATTTTCTCATAATTTGAGAATATCCTGGAAACACAGCCTAGAGTTTTCTCTATCAAAACCTAACGAGACTGCTGTTGGAGCATGCAGTTAAACATCTCTACCTGCCTGTAAGCACATACCCAGTTAGAACCATGCACTTTTGCTGCTTCATCTGAGTTAATTTGCTCTAATGAGTGTGGTCTAAAATGCCATCCCTGGTGTTGGAAGCCCCCGAGGTGGTGACGACTGGAACCTGGGCGAGTGTCATGTGGAATTAGCATTTTCTGCTCGGGTGGTTCTCGCACACTTTCCTGGACTTCTGTTGCTGGCAGCTGTCAGAAGGAGGAGCTGTGGCTGGATGAACTCTTGGTGTGGCTCAATACAGCCCTGTTGCAGTGGTTTTCTTTAAGTAACCGGTTGCTTTTACTGTTTTTCATGTCACTTTTTAACTGTCTTATTGGTCTCTGCAATAGTCTTCTGCTTAGTTATCTATTTATCTGCTCTAAGCTATTTGATATCCTTTTTTGTTTAACGTCATGCTATAAATAGCCTATAGAATTATTTTTTTTTGCCACGCTAATACGTACTGGCATGTAGAACTTGTATGACGCATTTTGGAAATGGTATGTTCTTTCCTCATTGTGTCCGGTTGAAACCACTGGAGATTTTCATCGTTCTGCACCTGTCGTGGATTAATAGACTCCAATATTCTTCCTAGAAATGGACAGGAATATATAATTACGCATTTCTAGAAAAATAGCGTGAATTTTTTACACACTAATGAATATATTTTTACAGTAGTATATTTAGAGCAGTATGTTTTACTTCTCATCTGTTTTCATTAGAGCTCTAGAAAACCTAGTAGCAGCTCACTGACTTTTTGATAATATTAAGTTTTGAAACGTGGCTTTGAATGCCAATTTCAAAGATTGACAAGAAGCTCTGAACTCCTTATAATCACCTGCTGAAGAGATTTCCCATGTTCTTTTCTTGCCCTTCTAGTCTCGAGGAAGAGTTAGGGACCTAATGTACACGAAGTCGAAGTGATTGGTATGAAAACTGTTACACCATCGTCTGGTAAAAAGCGAATAAAAACATAGAGGGTGTCACTCAGGGTGAAATAAGCAGATGAGGCTCAAGCATGAAGGTGAATTAAGCATATGAGCCTATAGAATTATTAGTATGCTCAGTGGCTACATGGGCACAACCTTTCTTACTGCCACGAACTCTTATTTTATCCTTAGGGAAGCCAGGCAAAGATTGACTTTTGGTTTAGGGCCTTCCCTTGAAATAGATTAATTTTGCAGAAGATGTAGAACTACAACTTTCAGCAATAGAAGCATCTGATTATAATCCTAAAAAGCTTTAGAAGCTGAAATCCCCTCACAAAATGTTATTCTTCATACTGACATGGCTATCCTTCAGATCTTTCAGAATTTGGTTAATGGAATTTTGGAAATTTTTTTTTTAGGAGCAAGATTTTGCTTGATATTGGCTAATACTCAGAGTTTACCTGAGTATCAGATCCTGGCTATCCTGTATTTCTTAATCTTTAGAAACTATACACCAAATTTTACTTTAACTGTGGAGTTAATCATTGTTTTCCTGTGGATATCTCAAAAGGAGATGCAAGAAATTACTCTTCAAGAATTTTCAGGCTCAGGCTTGTATGTTAATCCAAGAGAAGAAGTTTCTAAACCTAAATGCCACAGGGATCAGAGATGCAGGAGCGATCACAAATGTTATGATTTACAGTACATCAACCAAAACAAATTAGAAATGGAAATATAAAACAGGGTTAAAAAATTAAGGGAAAATTGATAGAGTAGTGTAAGTTTTATGTTATTCAATCGTCTTCTGTACATGGCATCTTTTAAATACATGATTTAATTTAAATGAGTATTTCCTATTCGAAATGCTAGAATTACCCTTTCAGTGATAAAAATCATTAATTAGAAATTATAAAGTGGGAGCTTAGGCATTATAAAGTTTTATATGAAAGGTATGTATTTCTTACTGAGGTGGACTATGGAAGCCCATCTTAAATATCTGAATATATATCTAATATTAGTTAATAGCACTCACCTAAAGAGAGAGAGGATAAATTATTTTTTTTTAAAAAAAACCTATTAATTTTTCAGAGTTCTTCTATCACAGGCTAATTCCTTTGATGAAAGACATTTAATTAGAGAGTCACGGGATGGGCAAAAGTGATACAGCTGCGGGACAGATTTAGCATCTAATACAGCAGAAACCTGGAATTTTGGTGTACCTGCAGGAAAACCTGAGTTTTATCTACATGGGACAATCAAGTGTGATGGAGAATTGACCAAAGCTGTCTCTTTTTGATGTAGGAAGAAGCATGTAGTGTTGCTGGGTTGGTTTGAACATAGTTATGAACATATTAAAGGAGGAAGAATATTCTTAATGACCATGAATCAACAACCACCTTAGATTATCAATTCCAACACCATAGGGTTTTTGTCCATTCCAAATATTTTAACTCCATCTTCTTCAGAAAGTAGTTAACTTCTTCAGGCAATAATTCTTTTTTTTCACTTGTGTTTTTATTTATAAATCCTCAAGTTCAAAAACCTCGGGAACCTTGAAATATTTAGAAAGAACAGAGGAAGATGGAAAATGAAGGAACACTGCTACTGTCCTGTCAAAATCAGATGTGAATTTACATTCTAGGGTCTTAACCTCATCAGCCTAATAGATTTATATTTAAACAGGCATTTAGCAGAGCAGAAATGTTTTTTTCCTGTCTAATATATTTATAACCTTGAAGGACTTTCCTTTTTATTCCGTCTTTCTCTTGACCTTTTATTAGAACACACTTTTAAACTGCGAAGTGGCAAATGTCGTAGAGCTTTGCTGGAGGCACATGAAGCTCATTCAAAGCACAAATGTTACTGTATAAAGTTCGCAAACTTTTATTTATTTTCCACCCCGAGAAGAAAGGTTAAATATTCTTCTTGTTATTTTAAGACGGCACTTGGACAATGACAAGTTGAAAGCCTGCTAAATGTAAGTGGCACTTGAAAACCATGCTTTGGTTGTGCATAAATATCGAACCGGTTGAGAAATAAAAACATGGATTTTCCACGCCTACAAAACATGATGATTAAATGGTTCATTTGGAATTCTTGATGACTCTGTACACAGAGTTCCCATTTCCTTCCTACCCCTTCCCATGGTGTGGGAAGGGGCTCTGCCTGTATTTAGTGCCTGCTAAAGTGGATTTGCAGAAGATCAGAAATAGTTTCTTGTATAGAAGCCATAAAGCAGTGTAGGGCTCTGTTTGAAACCAGTGTTCGCCCTTGCCAAAAGCACTGATCAAACGTGTCTTTTAGTGTGTAACCCTCCGAATTTCTTGTTCCTGTTTTATTCTCATGCTGTTTTCGTGTATAGAATACACAGACTATTTTCATACTGCTGGTTGCTTTCCATCCTTGGTGTCTTTATAGTCCAGATGCTGAGCGTGAGTGTCATCAGTTATCTATCAACTTTCATTTTGGATGTGAGTTAGCAATGACTGAAAGTCCAATTTGTAGCTCAGCTCCTACGATTGTTTCTGAGGATCAGTGTTTGGGTTCCAAACAGCCTTTTAGTCATTTTTCTTCACGCACATAACTGTGGAAATAACTGTGGTATTCTCCTATTACTCCTTCTGGCCAAGAGGACAGGACACTCAGTAGTCTCGACAGCCGTGTAGCAGCAGTTTCAGCTAGGAGAGTGTCGGCATTCCTCCAACAGCGTCTGTTTTCTGTGTATCAAGCTGGTCATTTATTTGAACAATTGGGCTTATTTGACTTATGGATGCAGTAGTTGCTGTAATGAATTCATGAAATATGGATATGGTGGACTAGAGAAAGCTATCAAGGCTCATGCATTTTGCATGGGGCTCGCTCACTTTTTTCTCTTCCCACAGGTCTCCTCTCTCCTGGATAACGTGGCTTAGTGCATAAGAGTCTTACATTTTCAATAAATGTCGAGGAAAAGGCTCTTCATGAGCCTCATAGTTGAAAAGCTTATTTGCATTTTTAAGTGTGGGTGTTAAGTCAGATTTATTCCAAAACTATAAAGCTCCAAAACCATCAAGAAAAAAAAGTTCTCCAGACTGGAAATAAGGCTTGCAGAAGACAGCTGCATTTTACTGTTTGCTGAGGTTTTTCAGTGCAGCTGAAACAGCGGCGGGCAGCGTCCCAAGCCAGAGTCAGGAAGCAGAAAATTCAGCAGCATGTCTTTCATGCTTTAAATAAAGCCCTGGGCAGCCCTCTGACCAGAGCCGCATCTGGCGAGAGGTGCCATGCTGTTCAGCTGGCCCTTCCTCGTGCCTTGGCTCTCCTTCAACTTCCCTTTGTGGCTTTGAGGGTGTTTTGAGCTCTTTTGTCCAGCAGTGAGAAAGGAAAAACAGAGATTTCTCCTGGGGGTCCGATGCCCTGAGGATGGGGTCATGTTCTCCCGATCCAGATATCAAACTTTGGAAAAACGTGGAGATGTGCGGTTCTGTGGCGTGAAAAGGAAGAATGTGCGTGCCCCACACCCCGTGTTTGTGCTGTATTTAGCATTTCTAGCTCGGCCTCTGGAAGAAGGAAATGTCAGAGAGGCAGAAGTGAGAGTCGGCACATTTGAGGAGCAACTGAAATAAACACAAGGGTGAGCTGGGCTCGGACTTGGAAATGCTAATTTGCAGGCACAATGCAACAAAATGTCACGTTGCGTCCAAACTCGGCGAAAGCTGGATTCTGCTCTTGTGCCTCTCGCCTATCTGCACCCAGAAGCTTGCAGTGCAGAGCGTTCATCCAAATGACTTTGCATTCGTATTGATAAAACCGTCACTCAAAATGGTCGTGTTCAGAATTACTGTGCGATGGTCACAGACCACGATGATAACAGGCAGCAGAAAACCCCGAGATACAATATGCTGACTTGCTACTTCATTTCTTGTGCAAATGCTGGCAAATTTGATCTATGTATTGTGGGTGCCTCTCGTTTACTCCTCATGCTGATTCACAGGTGCTGATGGTGTGGATTTAAGTAGCTTTGAAAGAAAACCAAAGCATGTCTTCAGTAAAACCAAGTAGTTTGGTTTGTTTGTTTGTTTTGTTTTTCTTTTTTTTTTCATTGTTTGTTTGGGTTTTGTTTTGTTTTGTTTTTAATTCTCTTTCCCCTTTTCCCTTGTCTTGCTGTTAAGCATAAAGAAAGGAGAAGTTGAAACATTTTATAGGATATTTCATCGGCATCACTTTATCTTGAAAAAAAGGCCGTAATTTACCCCGAATCTTAAATAATAATAGCAAAAAATATTCTGCTTGCTTTATATTTGGTGATTAATCTCCGTGTCTGTCTTTCTTGCAGGTTCAAACTCCACTGCTATAGCAGCTTTGTAGTTTGAATACCATAGTGTGTGTATTTACACTGAGCAACAGTTGACATTTGGAATCCATTTCTTTTTATCATAGGAACTGTAGAGTTTCAAAGAAGATTGCAGAGTCCATAGAGCTCTGTAGCACGCGGAGACCTGTTACGTTCCTATCTACAGGTTGATTTTGGTCTAGCTTTAAGAAATGCAGTCATCTAGTATGCTCAGGTGTAACATGTCCTGTTTCTCTGGACCACTTACAATCCTCAGAAGTTTTCAAATGCATTTGCACCCCCACTGGTCAACAAAACCAAGAAATGTTTATGCAATGAAGGAGGAAAGTGCCAGACCCTGCAGCATATCAGTATGGCCTTTGGGATGAAAAATCTCATTTGAGTATCTCCTCCTTGCTGCAGATACGTAATGACCTCTTGGTTTAGCTGTATCTTCACCTGTAAAACAGTGCTAGCAAGACTTGCTTACAATTAAACTGCCTGCAGACCTGCAGAGGGGAGCTTTTCTCCATGAAAGCTTGGAGCGATTCCTGGGACAGCCTGGGCTACAACAAGGCTGAGGTGAGGAGAGCAGAGGTTTTCGTTTGCTTTTGTACATAAGCTCCACTGCTGCCAAACGCTGCTTTGAAGCTCCTGTACCGGTATCAAGAGGAGTGTTGGATGCTGAAGGGAGTTTTTGGCTGATGCTGAGTTGCTACAAATGATGCAACGTTAGACCGAGAACAATTTTTTCTGAACATCAATGAGTCAAGACCCTTATCAACTTTCTCTTGTCTGTCTTCAGAGTGGACTGTATAGCTGATAGTTGCCTTTATCTCCCTACCCCATGTTCTGAGCGTTTTTGAAGTGCAGATGTCCGTGGGTTTCTGGCTCGTGTCTATGGGAATTTCAGAAGTTGAGTTACTGAAAGCAAAACAATCCACTTGTGCATTATGGATTTTAATATTATTTTTCTTTGGCACCTTCCCAAAACAATAGACTTCAAGGACACACCAGGTACTTTGTGTTTACAGGAATATATTTCACTTTGTTTTGGTTTGGTTTTTTTGGGTTTTTTTTGTCAGACATTGTTCTGTTAGGTTTATGTTGCTGTGAAATGCAAAATGGATTATTTGGTAATTAAAATATTTCAAGTTTATGAGAGAGTTTGAAATCAATAAAATATTCTTATTTCAGTGGAATGGAGCTATACATCTGTTAGCACCGAATCCTGTAAGTTATAGAGGAATAGAAGTAAAACTAATAGGTGCTTTCCATCTCCTCTGGGTTTGCTCTCTCCTGGATGGTATGTTTGCTACTAGGAGTTCTTTTTCCTCAATCTTAATTTAAATATCCCAAGAGATGGACCTTGTAATCTACCTATTATTATTCATATGCAATTTTAAAAAGCTTCTCTCTTCAGTGGAATCATTTAGTATTGTGATTTGCAAAGAGCCTCAGCATCTGAAATGCAAAACAGATGAACACCTCTTAGTCGTGAGACTTGTGGACAGCCCAGCATCTGTGGCCAAAGGTCAATAATTAGGGGAGCTCAATTGCAGCATTGAGGAAAAAGCGTAGAAAGAATTTCTTAGTGCTCCAAGATAACCTATTTTGAATGAGCAATGGCAGAGAAATAGGAAAAAAGTCCTTTCTTTTTATGTATTTTTGTTACCATAGTAATTCTTGTCGTACATTTTATATAAATGTCACCTGCCAGAAATATAGAAACTTCTCCTTTGAGGAGAAAAATGCTTTCAGGTGTATAATTTTGTCAATGGTAATGTTAGCATTTATCATGGGCAAATCTTTGCAACTGATAAATATTCTTCCGTTTCCAGTGTTTCATTTTCCCCTAGTGACATTTTTAAAACAATATCTCGTAAATGTCAGTATTGTTAATTTTACATCTTGGAAAAGGTGAAAGGTTAAAGAGTTATATATTGGGACACAGAAACATAATAGAAATAAATGGAAGTTTAATGAGACTTTGAGTGCTTTTAAGACTACTTGTTTAGGTGTGGGTTATGTGACGTTCTTTATTGCACTGCAGCATTTGTGCCCACGAAACCCTTCCTGTTATAGGATTTCCTGGGTTTGATTATTTTAATAAGGAAATACGTCTGTAAAAGCACGAAAACTGGCAATCAATTGAAGCAGCATTTTAAAATTATGTTTAAAGCTGATGGAAAAATCATAAATAAGAAGTAAACTCATTTGAGAATGACTCTGGGGATAATAAAACTCATTGTGGTGCGGTAGCAGGTAAGCACTGAGAAAAATCTTAGTTTTATTATATCTCCCAGAAAAGCAGTTTAAAGGGAAAAAAAACAACTTGGAGAAAGAATTTTTTGATAATCTGAGGGAATGTTGTTGATGAATAGAGTTGACTGCATTTTTCTGTCGGTCACATGCTGCGGCACACACCACTAGGTTGAACAAAAGGTTTCCTTCCTTGGTTATGAATCAAACTTCTTCCCAAATTTTTAATATCTTCCTTTCCTCTAGTACCACATGGATTAAAGCTTCATAGCAAAGCGTCACGGAGGTTGAATAAGAAAGCTCCTTGAAGGTGAAGTAGCCAAACATCCTCAGTTAAAAAAAAAAACAAAAGCTTTTTAAAAAATAAATCCTTCTTGGAGAAGCTCCTAACTTGCATTAGAATAATTTCTGTTGGTCTTTGATGCTAAAAATGGGGCAAACATCAACTGATTAGCACAGGATAAAAATGTGAACTTGCAAAGACTTAAAGATTTAATGCGGCATAAAATAAGCATTTTTTTAGTATTTCCTCTTAAATAGAATCCTAAAAGAGATTTAAACTTTCAGGTCCCCTACTAGATGTTGCAAATACTGAAAGGCAGGACTAGCTAATGGATAAAAAGAAGTAACAATGCCAAATTAATGTGATTGATGGTGGGGTACGGGTATGACAGTGTTTGCAGAGCTTGCACAGGAGAAATGTTGATTCAAATTTGTGTTTCTGCATCTGAAAAGAAAACCAAAGGAAATTAGCATCAGTACCTAGATGAGAGAGCTGCTTCAATACATGTACAAAGGGTGAATATGCCACCAGAGGTTGAAGCCTCAGCGTGAAATGTGAATACCTGAAGCAGGCGCCTGCTACAGATTTTCTCCATCTTTTGAAATTTGTGCCAAGAAACGTCGCTCAAAGCGTCTCATGCAGTTTGCTCAATGTTCGCCAAAAGAAAACACGCGACTCTGGAAATTGTGTTCCTCTTTGTAATGCTGTGTGCGGAGGTTTTTTTCACTCGNTCCTCTTTGTAATGCTGTGTGCGGAGGTTTTTTTCACTCGTTAAGATTTTCCCTTCTTTATTTTATGGCTATGAATTGTTTGTTTAGGACGTTTAAAACAGACCTCTTTGATGCTTCTGCAGATGTCAAACCTTGTCTGACCAACTTTTCTTTTTACTGCTGGTACCATAGCTGAAGGTTGGGATGAAACCCCATGGTTCTGGTAGGTGGAGGGTGTTGAAACCATAATAATTTTGGTGGTTTAGTTTGTCACAGCTCTATAGCATGTTGAGAAGGGAGTGAATCAGTGAAAGAATAAACAATGGCTTGGTTCCAATGCAGGTGTTCCGCTCTTGCAGTCTGAGGTTCTACAACTACCTGTGTTCTTATGTATTATTCCTTCAAATCACGCATGTACTTCTTCAGGAGCAAACTGCTCCTACCTGAAAAAGCAGGGTCTGTCCTTCCTGATATTCCTGCCCTTGGAAGAATCTCTTCAGCCAAACCATCTTCTGAAATTCTCCTCTACCCTTTCAGCCCTGTGTGAATTATGTCCTTAACGTGACTCTGCTGCTTCTTCAGCAGCAGCTGATGGGCCTTTCCAGAAGCTGTCCCTCCGTTGCCTCTCCTGCCTAATGAACCTAAGGCAGAGAAACATAGCACAGCTCAAATCTAGGGCTTCCCATCAGCATGCCTTGTTGGTTCCCTGATTAATACTTAGGAACAGTAGGTGACTGAAGCTATTTTATCTTGTTGTTTGTTTGGTTGTT
>WEIS01038128.1:241-38504 GCA_013389965.1 Todus mexicanus | reverse complement strand
GAGGGGAGCTGCTGCTCCCCCGCCATCCCGCAGCTGTGCCCCGTCAGGGGGCTGCTCTCGCTCCGCCGATGTTAGCCCGGCGGTTGTGACCGAGCTTGTGGAGGGCTGGGCTCGGTCTCCTGAGCGATACTTTAGATGGAGGGAGGGAGGGAGGGATGGATAGAGGGAGGGATGCCTGATCACACGCCCCACGCAGGGCGGTAGCGACAGTGCGAAGGAGGCAAGCGAGGAAACGTGTTCCTGGGCAGTGTCATCACAAGAGATCCCAGTAAATAAAAACGCAACCCCCCAGCTACTTCGTGGCGAATTGGACTGGAAAAAAAGGTTTAATCCCGTAGTTGGTGCGCACTCCAAAAGGAGGAAGTTTGGGGTTGCCGGGAGGTGAGGAAAGGTGGGGTAACAGTGCCGTGTTTGTGCTGGGTGCTGGGTACGAGCCCTCTTTTGAAATGGCAGCTCCGAGGAAGCCTCGGACCGCTGGATCCTGCCGAGGAGGCTGAGGAGAGCCCCGAGCTGGCCGAGCTGCCCCAGCCCAGCTCCAGGCAGCGCTGCCCCCCCCCCAGAGCAGCGCCTTTGCCTTTGGAACAGGCGTGCATTCTGCAGCTGCCCAGCACGGCTCTGACCGCCGGCTCCTTCTCTCTCTCTCTTGCAGTTCTGACCCAAAGCTAAGCTAAGCTAAGCTGTCTCCACACGAAGAGCAGCCAGCGAGCTGCAGGGAGCCGCCGAGGTGCAGCCGGGCAGCCTTTGGCAGGTGCTGCTGATCAGTGACGCACGGGGGATCCTTCGCTGTCGGGGAGCAGCAGCCGGAGCTGGGCTTTTGCCACCTCCCTTCTCCCACAAGAAGTTGCCTGGGTCGTTCGTGCAGCGGCCGCGGCTCGTCCTGGGCGGCAGCAGCAGGAGCAGGAGCAGCAGGAGCAGCAGGAGCAGGAGCGGATCATGGTGGCGGCGGCAGCCCTGAGCCGCCGCTGCCTTTGCCAGCGCTGATGGTGGCTGGGCAGTGCCACCTGCAGCTTCGGCAGCCGGGCAGGGACCGCGGCGCGGTTTAGAAGGCGGGGAACCAACCCTGCCGGGGGAGAGGAGTTTGGGGGGAGGAGGGGCAGCGCTCGGCTTTGTGCGTGCTGCTGGGGAGAGGGGATTGGTTATCATGGCGGATCGGACGGCGCCCAGATGCCAGCTCCGGCTGGAGTGGGTCTACGGGTACCGGGGGCACCAGTGCCGCAACAACCTGTACTACACGGCGGGCAAAGAGGTGGTTTACTTCGTGGCTGGAGTCGGCGTGGTTTACAACACCAGAGAGCACAGCCAGAAATTCTTCCTCGGGCACAACGACGATATTATCAGGTAAGGGGGCTGACTTCCCCGGTGGTGGGGTGGGGTGGGGTTTAGAGGGAAGGGAGGAGGAGAATGTAGGGCTGGCAGAATCCCCCCTCCTTGCTTCCTGCAGCTCAGCTTGTACCTGCCGTTTTAAAGCAGCTCAGATTTGTTGCTAGCAGCCTGAGTGGGAGCTGGGTTTCTAGATACTGTTGATTATTATTTATGTAGCAAAGCTTCAAAACGTTGCTATAACAAGCAAGAGGGTAAGTTTCTTTCTGTTGCACTGCACCAAAGCAAAGCGCTACGTTTCAGCACGGAGATGCACTGGGAAGATGCAGTGGGAAGATCCCAGTGCAACAGTGCTGCAAAATTGTGGATCCAGCACCTTGATCTTCCCAGAGCTGGGACCTCAGCTCACCCATTCCGATGTCCTATAGACGGCAGGTGCAGCTCCTCTTGCACGCAGCAAATCTCAGCACAAGAGTGCCATAAACCTGGCACCTGGGTTAAACTAATGTGTTTTGATATATATATATATATGTCATCTGGAAAATTTCATTCAAAATCAAGTTTAGCTCTTTGTACTCCAGCCAAAAAAAATCTCAAGCATGCCGGTGCAAAATGGCTACACAGGCACAGATCTTGCTCTTGGTCTGACCGGTTCTGTGTCTGTTTCTCTCAAATCCTGCCTAAGAAGTGAGTCTAACTGATGTTGTTGTCATAGGGAAATATTAATTTTTACTGTGCGTCGCAAACTAACGCAATAAAAACGCGCTTACGGAGCTCAAGGTGGCCTTTTACAAAATCTGCCCGAGATACTTAAATTTACATCAGCAAAATAGAAAATGAATGTTGTCGTCTCTACTACTTTAGGACAGAAATGTGAATGTAGCATATTCCTTACGGGGGATGTTGCCTGGTAATGACGCTCCTGCGAGCACCGCCAAGTGCTGCCCTCCCTGTTCGCCTCGTTCGGCATGAATGGAGCGTTCTCCTAACGATGTGAAACCAGAACAGTCCCAGGTGACTCATGGTGTAGTAGTACTGTGGGAACATCTGCTCAAGTCAGAGTTTTGACACTCAGTAGCAAAATCCCGTCATTGTCGTGTAATCATTCCGGAGTCTTGTTTACAGCAAACCATCCCTGACTCCCAGGGAGAGGTTTGGGCTGCCGTGTGGGGGTAAAGGTACTAGCCCAATTTTTCTGGTTTTGTTGGTATTTAGTCGCCCGAGACCAGGTTCTAAACAGCAGTGCGTGCATCTGCAGTCCAACAGGTTGTAACTTGTGAAGAGATTTGAAACGTCATTTAAAAGAAGAAAGGAAACTTGCAGATTTTGGGAAATACCACAAAATCATTAAGACTGGGAGACCCTGAAGCAGGAAGACCTTCTGCTTCTGAGGACTGTCATTAGCTCCTGTATTGAAAGGTTGCAGTAAGTACTGTTCTGGGGGGAAAAAAATCAATGAACCCACGGGTTCCTCAGAGGGATTGAGAAGCTGTCTTCCCTTGAAGGGTTTACTGAAATCACGAACATGGATATTAGTCCTTGGTGGAAAGATCTGACGTTTACAAGCATATGTTTAATGTGTTTCCACAAGTTTGATTATCGTGCCTCTTGCTTTGTATCAAGATAATATGATTGGACATAATTTAGTTTGGGCCAAGGCAGACCAGGCTCTATTAGATTCATGAAGAAATGCCAATTTCCCCAAGATTCCTGTTTGAAAAATAAGTTCTGTTTGTATAAGGAGCTTAACATCCTGTGCCCAGCTAATAAGGTGGGCGTTCCGAGTCTGAGCAGGTGAACCCTGAAGCGTTCTCTTTTCTGTGCAGAGTCGCTACAAGGTGCTGTGCTCCCAAACTCTTCCTCCTCTTAGCTTTGTGATGAGATGACGTCCTCAAGCACCCGATGGAACTCTGGAGTGAGCCCTGCTTTGTGGAGGGGCTGGGCTGGGTGGCCTCCAGAGCTCTCCTAACTCAAAGTATTCTGTGATTCTTCTCTTATTTCCAGTCATGTAATGCAGTTTAATGTGGCTCTTCCTGCATGTTATTTAGTTGTGGAATAGTTAATACTAGTGATTAGCCGGTACTGTCATTATGAAAAGGATCAAGACGGGGTTGGAATTACTAGCATTGACTGTGGTGTCTGAAGACTGCTGGTGCAGCTTGTTTGGAGACTAAAAGGACATGTCAGTTAGGAAGTTTTTAATCCAAGAGCGTGAAACACACCCTGTTCTTCTCCCTCCCTCTTTGGTTGGTGCGCACAGCCTAGCAGTTCCGGGGTAGTGAAGGACAGATGACTCCTCCTTGCTCCGAGCCCGTTGGATTTTTTACCCTAAGATCTGTGTTACAGACCACAAAGTGCTCATGATTGTTCCTTGAATGTGTTCTGGCCGAAGCATGGTAGGTAGTAAGAGCTATGTAAAGACACAGCGATTGCGTCGTTGTAATGGAGAAAGGGTCGTGTAGACGTATTGTTACACCTGCAGCGGCTTTTCATGGAATTCAGCCGTTTGTGCTTGGCGGGATTAGGTTTCGGGAGCTCTGATATTGACACGGGGATTGTTTTTTCCTTCTTGAGTAATTTATGGGCGGGCTTTCGCGGCCACTCACTGTAGTGACTGGCAGTTGATGTATTAATGAGAACCTTGCGATTCATGTGACGTCACTGCCTCCAACGGGACTCAGGCAAGTGTAGGGTTTACGTTTAGTGTAACCGCTTGCAAGGCTGGATCATCAGTTTTGACAGTAATTGAACGCTTTCAAAAGAACAGAAGGTTTTCTTCTATATTGTGCATTACTTTTGTAAGAGCAAGCAGTTAGCTCACTCCTCTTTTCTCTCTCAGTGAAATCGTGAAGGGGGGTCAGTTCTTTCCTATAGTTTTTCTTCAATTTATGCATGCAAAAGACACATAAAAAGACCAACAATAAAAGTATAACTAGCTGAGATACTCCTGGTTATGGTTTAAAAAACAGTTGATTTGATTTACTTTTCCAGAATTTGTTTGTAAACAGAAGTTCCTGACTTTGAGACATTTTTCTGGCAGCGTAGTAATAAAGTTGTGATGCCTCCCTGTTCCTGTAGTTCCAAGAATTGCCGCAGTATTGAACAGTTTTCCTGGATAGATCAGAAGGTACTGAGAGGAAGACTTCACCTGCACGTTCTATACACCCCAGGTCCCTGTGTAACCTGTTATGTCGTAGTTTTAAGCGTTTACAAGAGCGCCTTTTGCATTGCAGTTGCTGTCAAGCAAGTGACTTGCGAGGCAGAGTTCCGCGAGAGCCTGGTGCCTTCCTCAGCTCTCAGCCCTGCCTGCTGCCTGGGCACGGCACCTGGGCAGCCAGCCCGATACCCAGGGATGCCAAAGCCCGCTGTTTATGTAAGGCTGCTTACGATGTAATAGCGATGTCGGATTTATGGGAATATTGCTGTAAGTATGCTGGGGTGCGCGTTCCACCGTGCTGACAGATTGAGATTAGAAATGCGGATGTGCCAGCGGTGAGGAGATTTACTGGGCTGCGAGAGTGACCAGAGGCCTGGACTGTTCCGTGCAGCGATGGTTTCAGGAGACAGCACGCGTGCTGGAACAGGACCACACGTTTTCTTGGCTTTCTGCAGCTGGGAAAACAGAAATATGATGCTTGAAGCAATGTTGTATGTTGTTGGCTGTAGCGAATGTGATTTGGTGATATTTAAATTGATGACAGAGGTATGCAAATCAAAACCTCAGGGTTAAGATATTGTACTTGAATATTTTTATTTAAAATTATCTATTATGATAGTATTTCTGTTCACAGGGTGGTGCTGATGTGAAGGGGTCTGAAATACTTTAAATTTATGTTTAGTTGCCGTCGTTTGGGTGGTAAGTGATAGCACGTGATTGCTGTAGAATGATGCTCAGGTTACTTGGTTATTTCTTATCCTGAGTGCATGGAAGCCTGTACCGTCTATAGCTTGTGCTAAACCTTGCCTTCAGTCTCTGAAGGCACACAGGCAGGGCTGCTGAAACGTAACCACCTAAAACTCGGCAATGTAGCCATGAGGCCATCCCAGATTTTCAACAGCAGAAGTTCCAGACCTGTCTTACGCGAATGCTGCGCAAGTTCTTATGCCGAGCCAGTAAAACTTGAAAGACACGGCTCTGGGATAGCTGGGGTGAAGCAGAATCAGATTCGCGCGTGCTCACGTGCTTTGGGAGCTGCTTTGAGACGGTAGGTTGATAAAGAAATTAATCCCCCATAAAAAGTCATCTAATCAGCTTATTGCTTCTTTTGTTTTCAATCTCAGAAAACAGGGGCAAATGCCATTTATTTCATGAAGTTCTGATGGCAACTCTTTCTACTCTGCCGGATTGCTGTGCCACGTTTAGATTTTAAGTCTTTACTGGGGCATGAGCTACTATAAATATTTGTTTCTTCACTATCCATATTAATGCATCAGACATGTTGGCATAGATAGTTACAGCATCTTATTGAGCGTCATTTTAAAAATGCACGGATCAGTTTAAAATGCAGAGGAACTGGGTAGGCGTTTGGAGCAGTATGTCTATGAGAACGGCTGTCATGAAACAGTATTTAAGTATTTAGAAGTATTTATTTAAGTATTTAAAGTATTTACGTTTGCAGCATTTAAGCAGACCAGGCCGTGCGCATCCCAGTGATACATCAGGTATGGGAGTGGAATAATAAGTGAGATTTATTGCTTGTCCAGTCACAGCTCGCTTGCTTGTTTGGACAAGTGAGACGATGTTTATTATTAATTAAAAAAATCAGAAGTGGAGTTGTGAACATTTTAAATCATCAGATTGATTGAATTCATTTTCCAAAGCGAAACGAAGGAAATGTGGCCAACGACACAGAAGGCACTCGTGTTCCTCTGCGGATCGTGTTTGGGTCTTTATTATGTTTCTACCTTTTCACAGCTGAAAAAATACAGGTGTTTGAGTCTGTATCAGCTAGTAGATGACTTCTGTTACTGGACTTCGGCGAAGCAGGTCGTTATCACACAGAGCTGCATATCCAGCTTATTAAATGTCAAGGGTTTGGTATGCATTAGGTTTATATTGGAATTTTGCAGCTAGAGGTTTCGCTGTTGTTATTTTACCTTTGTTTTCCCCCTCAATGTTTACAGTGTCTTAAGAAAATTAAACTAAGCTTAATTATCATTATTATTTAAATTCTCTTTTATATTGGCACTGCATTAAGTCTCTGCAATTCTTATGCCTGCTTTATTTTATTTCAGCTTGATTTAACATGACTAGAAATCAGCAGGTAGTGGTGCATAATCGCTGCTTAACAGGATCAAAACACATAGGAAATGTCTTAATAAAAGTAACCTTAATTTCAGATTATCTTTTTAGTTAAAGGTTGGGGAGAACTTATGGTACAGTTTTGTGCTACCATTTTATACTACAAAACTTGCTGAAAATCAGGTATAATAAATAGGGAATGGTTCCAAACTACAACAGGGCAGGTTTAAACTAGATATTAGGAAAAAATTGTTTACAGCAAGAGCAGTCAGCTCCTGGAACAGGCTGCCCAGGGAGGGGGTTGAATCCCCATCACTGGCCATGTTTAAAGGGCATTTAGATGTGGTGTTGGGGGAGAGGGTTTAGGGATGAATTTTGCAGAGTAGGGTTGATGATTGGACTCGATAATCCCAAGGGTCTTTTCCAACCTCAAAGATTCTAGGATTCTATTCTATGATTCTATAAATTCTATTTTTTACCAAAGTTTATAAACTGCATCTTATAGGACAGAAGAGACCAACCGCCCCGAGCTATTATTCCTACCTGTCTTACTGACTAAATGGATGTCAGACATTTATCTAGGCAATTTCCAGATACTTGTAACTCTTGATTAGGTTTTTGCAGGAAGGATCACGTCTTCCTTTTAACACTTAATGGGAAAATAACAATGTGTATTTCAGCAATTAGTGTCCTCAAGGGCACACGGGCTACACTTCCGCCAGTGAAAATGGGAGAGAGATATTTTTGGGGTTGTACTGCATTGCAGAAGAAAGCTCCTCTGCCATAATGTCTATCTGGGAGGAGGAACAGGGGTTTCAGTTTGAGAGGGATTGTTGTCTATTAAAAAGAAGAAAAAGTGTTGGACGAGAAGGAGCTGCAGCGATATTTGTAGGAGTACTTCTGATATATCACTGTAAAAGGACAAACTGCTGGAACAGTTTTCAGGTGCCGTAAATACTTCATTGAAGTATCCTCAGTATCTTTACTTCTTGGCTTGCACCTAGTGTCTGTATGCTTTCTACAGCTCCAAGCATTTGAGCGCTTCTCTGCAAAAGCAGGAGGAGTTTAAAGGTCTTTAAAAGAGTTTTCTGCTTGCTTGCCTATTGCTCAGGTTTTTAGGAACCTTGGTAAGCAGCAAAAATGCCTGGGGTTCTTCCCCGCTTTAAAGACTCTTCTCTGGAGTAGCAGCTTGTTTTTCATGAGATGCGTTTCTGCCCAAGAACGTTTAGTTGTCTGGAGTTTCTGTTTAACAGGTGTGTGGAATTTAGACGTGGTGTTTATTACGAACTTGGAATGGGACATTCCAAGCTTTAGGTAGGCCTGAACTTAAGGCCAAGTATAGACCATGTTTATATCTGTCTTCAGGACTGACGAGATGAACCAACCCAAGAGATGTATCTCTAAAGGAAACATCATTCATCTCTGCTGACATTGGGTGCATCTAGGGGAGAGCATCACAGCGCTTTTGCCGTTTCTGTTGTTGTATAGCAGGGAAAGGGTTCTGTGTGTTCTGCCAATATACTGGGAATTAAAGTTAGTGCTTTAGTTTTCACATCATTTCTACCTTAAATCATGAACAACAACGCGCAAATTGCTAAAAACAGCTTCGTAACAGTGTATTACTCAAGTGAAACCCCAGGCATTGCTGTTTGTGTGACTTTGTGTGGTGGTGACGTTCCGGGTTGTACATTTGCTTTTGCAACCTCCTGAGCTCTTTGCACTTACCCGACTCGGCAGGACAGTGAATCTACTCAGCAGTCCGAGAGGGACTCCTTGATTCCAAATTGTGTAAGCGTGTTGTGTTGCTCTACACCTTCAGAGTTCTGAATTATTGCTCAGGAGTTCTGCGTGTGCCAATGTGGCTTTAATACAAAATACATTAAGTTTCTTTAAACTGTATAACGGTATAATGAACCTTGGTGCTGTACTGATAGAATTTCTGTTGATGCTGGCGTGAAGTCTGTTCTTTTACGATGGATTGGCATACACAGCAACTATGGCAATAAAACCAGTATGAAATACACTATCCTCTGAGAGAGATATAGCAACCCCTTTATTTTGGTTGCCTAGCTCTCCTTGTTACAAAAGAGTTTTCTGAATTTGTACTGGGAATTTTGAGTGCCTTCGTTATTTTTAGCAGACCTGAGTGTTCACGGGATAATCGTACATGAAAGTTGCTGTCTAGTAGTACAGTTTGTATATAGTCATACTAATATTGATGCATCCACATCAAAATCGGGCGTGTATTTATGCTAAACGTCTGCTTCCTCAGCTTTAGGAACCCCACTCCATATGCAGAGATAAAAATTCCAAGTGCCGTTGACTCTTATGCTATCTTTAGTAGTAACTTATTGCTTGCAAATATTAACTGCAAAATAAGGGTATTTATAATGGCTTTGGGTAGGACGAGCAGAATTTCTGAAGAATTCATGGCACAGTGTAATATTTCCTTATTTTAAAAAAAGGTCAATTCTAGAAATTAAGTCTAGTAAAAAGAGGCAATGAAAGACAGTTGCAGTTTCTTGGAGTTCTACTTGCAATTAGGGTTAGTCGAAACTTGTACAGTGGGTTGGTGCAGGTACTTGATTCCTTGCTGAGGTAGATCTTTAAGACTTACATACCCCTTCCTAAACTAAGGATAGCAACCCTAAGTTTGTTGGGCTAATCGTTGGGGTTTTTTAATTACTATCCATGCTGCTCTTGCTGATGGAGTGAAGTTTCTGATTTAGAAATAGAACTAAGATGAGAAAATGTTCAGCGACTTCCATCATCAACCCCTGTAAAGTGAAGGACAAAATTAAAAGATAGTAATAAGTGTGTGTGTTTTAACTAAGTGTTGTTTTAAGAAAAACTGTGGTGTTAAAGAATGCTGATGTGATGAACTCCAGAAACTGACATTCTAATGAAATTTGCATTTAATTAAACGCCTCAAATTCTGTCTAAAGATAGAATGTGAACAAAACGTGATGGTTTTTGCTTTTTTGCTGTGAGCAAAATGTATCGGGCTGTGTCTGGGGTTCTATCCAGCCAACTACAAGGGAGGTTTTAACTCTCGGAAGGAGTGTAGGGGCACTGAATTATCACCGTTGCATTCCATTTAATTGAGCTGCCAATTTATATGCCTACCACTTCGTATCACAACTTTGTATCACTAGGATACATTTTTTTGACTGTTCTGGTATTCCTGTAGTTTATAGCTTGCAAACTACTGCTGTTTCCATTAATTACATTTTAGCTGAAGATTAACTGCTAACAAAATCACTTTTGGTACTAAACATTTCTTGTATGACTAACATCCGAGTCTGTATGGCAGTTGAATATGACTTACTGCCTTTTAAAAATTCCTCTTTCATCCTTTTAAATTATCCATGTATTGTTTTTAGAATCACCCTTCATAAAATCAGGTCCTCTCTGGCAGAACACTAGCAATTTTATCATAAAGGCAATTTTATAACTAATTCCTGTAAGAAAATAGATGTAAAGTAATTTCTTCCTTCGAGATAGAAATTAGCTCGGAACTTTGAAGTTTGATGGGTTTGCATTTGTTGTTTGTTTTGTTTTCATATTTTCTTTCCTCTGAGCTTCTATCAGATTTTCAGATTTATAAATTTAACTGTTTTTCTCCTTGTAAGGAGATGAATTTATTGGAGAGAGAATCAAACATGAAAGAATATCATATTATTTTGGTTTTGTTTGCAGAGCAAGTGGAGTGCATGCTAGCCATGCCAACACTGCAGTATTGTTATAGCAGAATCTGTGGAAAATAATTCCTCTCTTCATGGAGCAAGAAAATATTGACGTTGATAAATGTTGGTACTTCTTCAGGCTTTTGGCAGACCTATTGTTTTATTGTCTGCTCTGTAAGTGTAGAGGAGAATTCTAGAATAATAAATCTTCAAGAGCACATATGGCAAAACCCTACAGTTTTCAACTCTTGCACCAAACTAGTTATGTCAGTGTTGATTTGAACAATTTTTGTCACTATGTAGATTAATGAATTACCAGAGAAATTATAAATAATAATGTCATGCATTGTACAGAAAATCCATGACTTTCATTAACAATATATATCGGGGATGGGATAAGTTTTCAGGGAGCTTGTCCACTGTCGTTTTTAGCTTAGGTTTGTACTGAAGAGTTAGATGTGATACCTCTTTTTGTAATAGGTATCTAGCATGGATGCAGTTTCATTCTCAAAATTCTTTCATGGCAAGAGAGGATATATTGCTCAGGAAATCTGAGAGAAAGTACAAGAGCAAGTAGCTATCTGAAGTGCACACAGCAAGAGCACGCGGCATCTTCTTTAAAAGCTTGTTGGGGTTTTTTTAAACTAATTGATACCTGAAATCAGAGTGCAGAGGCCGTGAGTCCAGCACTATTTCACAGTCCTGGCTGTCTGCCATCATATGGTTAAATCGGGAAGTCCTCTAACCCAAGCCGAGTGCAGTTGATTAGCTCATCTTATTGAAACAGCACTCCCCTAATCTTGAATTGGGTTTATGCTCAAGCATTCTGTTCTGTTTAAGCCTCCAAGTACCATTTGAGCTATTAGCAAACCCCATTTTCTCTGCTTGCTGAGGCAGGCGTAAAGGGAAATGATGGCATGAAGAGGAAGATGTATTTTGTTCTTCAGCTGAACGTGGCAGCTGTGGTCTGAAGCCTGCTTTCTCCCCTGATGCAATGAGGGAGGCAGAAAGCCCCGGAACATCCATGATACCATAAGCATGAGAAAAAAACAAGTGTTAGAAAATGACAAGCAGTAAACCAGATTGTAACTGCCTGACACGCCGTGCTGCCAGGCACTTACATAATTGCATGGAACTCTTCAGTCTCCACGGCAGTGCTGAGCCGAAAATACAGCAACAAGGTCTCCGCTGAGACCTGCTCTCTGAGGTTTCACAGAAAGCAGAGCACCAGGTTCAGATTCCCTGCTTTGGAGAGTTTGCTAAGACATCAGGAGAAAAAGAGAAACAATAATAGGCAAGCGAATGAGTCATAGTGCTTACATAAAACCATAAAAAGGCATAATTCCGTGTTTGTTTATGTAACTCCTGGTGTTGGTCTCACAAAAGAAGTTTAAAAGGCATTCTCTGGATAACTGTAACCTCTCAAATACAGCGTTTCACAGGTTTTGGTGGTGTAACACAACTCCTGCTCTTTCATATTTGTGCCTGTGACTGGCTGCACATCCAATAATACACAGGTAATTTTAATACCTGTATGCATAATTAGTAGCTGGTTAGTGCCTAAAAAGATAGAGGGGTCCTATATGGCAAGGGTGCCTAGTGCAGCCATTTCTACTGGAGGAAAATAAGCTGAAAGAAAGCTGCTGAATAGCTTTTCAAAATGTATGATCAGTCAGTCACCAGAAAATGAAGATTAATGAGTGCTCTCAGTGACGCTCCGGTTCTTCAGAAATGTAATACTAAAAATGTTACCTAATTCTGTAAAAATATTAGTTTAACTACATGGTATTATTTTTTTATTTGATACTTACAATATTTACATTTTAGAACAATTCATTTTTAAGTAGCTGTAGAGCAATCCTGTCAACATTGCTTAGCTCAAGATAAGTTAATATCAGGTCAGATTGTGCATGTAGCCTGTGGGCTTTGAACAGTGAGTCGAGTACTTACGTAGTTTCTTTCCGTTATCTAGCTAGGTGCTACTTAAGAAACTAAAGTCAGGAGCCAGAGTTTATTCGGTTGTCACAGGAGAGCTGTTTCCAGGCAGGCAATTCAAACCTCTGCCAAGCTGGTTGCCTAAAATAACCTGAAATAGAGGTAATGAACAATTTCCCTTCGTACATATTTTTCCAACTCTTCATTTTGTAGCCAGCCCAGAAGTTATCTGATTCAGACAACACACTCAATTTCCAAACTCCGTCTTCGTATTTTGCTATTTCTCTTATCTTTCTGTAGAGTTACCGCAGACAATATTTGCTTTTCAGCTATTGTGGTGGCTCTGTGGGCTCTACCGTCTGTGCAAACATGAGTTGCTCTGCTAACACAGATGGACCAATTTAAAAGTTTGAAAGTAAATTAACCTTCAGTATCCTAAAAATTCTAGAAAATACTTGTGTTTCCAGGGCTTATTTTGTGCTATGATGGGAACTAGGATGTAGATCTCCAACTGTAAAATGCTAACACAAGAAATCTGAAGATCTTTATGCTTTTCCAAAATCTTTACAGTTTACTGATGGAGCTCTGCTGAAACTTTGTATGCAAATTTCTGTGATTCAGTGGATATTGAACCTGGCTCTGAATTGCATGTTGAAGCTCTCCTCTTTTAATTCATCAGTCTGAAATGTCGTTCCCATTCAATGGCGTCAGCGATGAACATAATAAGGGTGAGAGATGGTCGCAGCTCTGGGGTAGGTGCAGGCTTTGGGTTTAGCTGCCTGTGCGTTACAGAGCTCTTCAGGTGTTTGCCAGCAGCGAGAGCCCTGACTTTCTTTGCATGTGGCAGCTGCTGGTTTTGGGGCAGACTGGTTAGACAGAGTTCAATGCAACTGAAAAAGACTTCAGGTTGCATAAATGGGCGTGCTAGATGTGAGGTGAAAAGGAGATTTTGCTTTGTGAGCTCAGGTGAACCCATGAATGTGACTAGTTACGTGAGGGCATCTTAGATCTGCACAGAAGATGGATGACAGCTCTTTATTTTTGTAAATGCCTCTCTTCGGGATATAATAAATCTGAACAGATAGTATTTTTCTCTGAGAGTTGGCATCATGGGAGATATAATGTGATTTTTCTTGTCGAAGAGCTGAGAGCAGTGTCCATTTATCTGAGCAAGGAACGTTTTGGTGCTTGTGTCTACATCAGTATGATTTAACAATTCTATTTCGGTTAACTGTTAGACCTGGTGATGGGTCATGGGATAATTTAAATTAGGAATAACCAGGATACTTCATTTTTCAGCAGAGGGCAGATTAAATCAAGTATGAACACGCTGCTGTTAAATGAGACAGCTCTTCAGAATGCCCTGTTTCTTGCCATATTAAATAGTTGTTTGATGGCAATATTCTGCGTGCGCTCTGTACGCAGTGTATTGCATTTCATGTTTTCCCTCTGGTATCCGTTATTTTTCATTTTGAATCTATGGGACTCCCTACTGCCTAGAGGTAAATGTTCTTTTACCTTGTCATTTAGCTTGGCATGAATTACTTTATACACGATGACAGTTAAGCACACTGCACAATGCATTTTTTTCTGCCTTCTTCCTCCTATCGCATATAACAGTTTAATCAGCCTAACCCCCTCAAAACCAAGCATTTTCTGTGGCTGTCACAGGTTGCTACCAGTTGAGCTACAGTTTCTGGGTACTGATCCACCTCAGGCTTTTGTCAAGATTGTGTTCTCCGTTTTAAATAGTTTTTAAAATATATACAGACAGACAAATGTATATATAAGATACATAAATATGTGGAATTATATAATGCATATATATGTAATATAATATACATATATTTGGATTTCAAATGAATTGTTGACTAAATGTTTTACATAAATGTTCAATATTATAAAAAGCCCCACGCCTCTACTCCAAGTTACAGCATCTTGTGTGCTTTGGATTTACAGGTGAGTGAGCTGGTCACAGTCTATGCGATTGTGAGTTATCCCTAGATAAACAGGAGCGTATCTCTCCCAGTAAGATGTATGTTCATACAGCAACAAATTTGGGACGAGCCTCCCTTCAGCTTTCCAAAAAGTCCTATTTCACCATAATTTCAGATCAATAGTATTAGGATTCTTGACCATGAAATTAGGCTGACTGTGGCCACCCCTTTACCTTCTGGCTGCTTTCTCTCCTATCCTGGTGGCAGCAGTGGTGGGTAACGCTGTCCGTCAGTCAGTTCATGAATCTACTGGACTTAAACACAAAAGTACTAAGCACTTGGAACCAGAGATACTCAGTATCAGCAGATCTGAGCCTTGTGAGTTATGACAGCATTTTAGGCTCCTGGAAACATTATCAGTAAAAGATAAGCTCTTGGTGTAGAACATAAATATATTTAAAAAGTGATGGTCACACACCCCCCCCAGTGATAGTCATGAGCATGATTTGTTCTTTGTGCTTTGGTCTGCTGGCTTTATAGCAACACGTCCAAATCGGATTTATTGGTAATGGCACATTACCAATACATCCCAAGCAGAAGAGCTGCGCTGTATTTTCAGTGTAAATTCAAGGCATGAGCATAAGCCATGACATTCATGGGGATTTCTAGCCTCCTATTTCTTTCTGAAGACAGACCGTGGCGTTTCACATGTCATTTCGAGTTATCTTCTGTAGCGGTTATTCCTGTGGGAATGTTAGCATACTCTTCCTAACATGGTGTACGTCAGTTGTTCCTCTGGCTCTCTCGAGTCAGTTAGCTACAGCTAGCTTCTCATTGCCTTTGGTGTCCACCACCCCAAACAGAACAGCTGTGATGGCACTAAAAACAAGGTATGTTTGCCTCCTATTTTGTTCTTGCATTGCTCAGTGGTGTGGCGCTTCCCTGACTCACTTCTTCATATGATGTGCCGACATATTTCACCTATCTCGGTTTGAAAATTTTAGACTATGTCCTTGATCAGCTCTTTCAGAAACAAATGAAAAAACCCCTGGGGTATTTAGTTCATAGAACAAGTTGGCAGCATATCGTAACTTTTGAAAGTCAGTTTGTTGCCAGACATTCATTTTTCTTAATTAGAAACTTCATTTGTATTTTCCAGTATACCTCTCTTGATTTAATCATTTTCTGTTCCTCAGATTTATTATCCTTCTTACACAGTGGTAAAGAGAAAGCCGAGCTGAGACAGTGAATGAAGCGAGTGCTTCTGGCTGGCCTTCAGGGAGATGACTTCACAGTTATCAATCAAACTCCCACGCAGCTGCAACAATCTGCTTTGACTGATGACCCCACAGTCACCTCCCTGAGGGCTGGCTAAAGGTCCCTCTTCCTCTACACTACACAGAGACATTCTTTGACTAATAAGTGGAAAGTTTTCTTGCTGTCTTATTTTCTCTTAGTTCTGTTCAGCTTGCATCTTTTTTTTTCTTCTTCTTTTTCCTATTTTGACTGTTCCATGTTAATGAAGGTATTTCTGTCCTAATTCCAGTCAACACAAGAAGATCCCCTCAGGTAAAACAGTAATTTATTAGGAATCTGCATTGTTTCAGCATCTTGGGAAATGTCCATACTGTGTTTTCACTTCCAGACTGGTCCAGGTGTGGTCTGGGAAAGCACTAAGTACCGTGGGCCAACATGCTGCTGTCTCAGTAGCAGAGATGATGACAGGTCAGTGTTGAATCCATAAAACACAATCCGTATAAAACACAAAAGAAATAATGGAGCGTCTTTCCTGTTCGTTATTATTTTTATTTTCTACACGTCTTGCAGTTTGTGTATGTCGCTTATATTCAGTTGTGCACCAGCAACTAGTGAAATGTTTCCCTTGTTCATCAATAGAAGTGCTTCTCCTGAAGAAGGGGCTTTGTTTCTTTCGAGAATTGTTCCCGAAACACTCACTGAAGCCTAAGAGAGATCCGCTTTGTATGTAACAAGCTATTTCTGACTGGCTGGGAGGATCTGTGAGTCAAATGTGTGTTATCTGTAAAGAGATTAAAGGAAAATGTAAAAACGATCCTCTTCCTAACCCTACTATATAGATATGAAGGTGGCTTTAAAATGGGGAATTGTTGGAGAAATGTATGGCAACCTTCAGGTTGGTTTGTTGTTTTGGGTTTGCCTTTTCTGTTTAACACTATTAGGTTTGTTCTTAAGGCATATAACATAACGGAATATATAGATTTATTGTGTTGTGGTCAGGAACCAGCAAGGGGTGACATCCTGCTGCACCTCGTGCCAACAAACAAGACCTGGTCAGGGATGCTGAGATCAGGAGCAGGCTTGGCTGCAGCGGCTGCTGAGCTGGTGGAATTGGGGATCTGGGGAGACAACGGAGGAAATTAAGGAAGATCACAAATGCAGATTTTGAGAGAGCAGATTTTGGTCTTTCCAGGGACCTGCTTGGCAGAATCCCATGTATTACCATTGGTACACATTTCTGTCACTAGTCTGTTGCATCCCTTTAATTGCCTTAATCTTGATTTCTAATCTTACATGTGGAGCACCTAATTGCTTTAATGTTGATAGGCCATCAGGTATAGCTAAAAGAAATTTGAAAAGCTCCCATGAGCTGAATTTGCAGTCAGATAGGATAACTTGTATATTATTACATTTAAATGCAATCATTTCAGTCATTTTCCAATTAAAAAAGATACGATTATCTAATGTCATATAAAAAAAACCCCACCCACTACATATATATATTTCATTTTTAGGTGTTTTCCAGTCAGGTTATGAAGCTTATTTCCAAAGTAAAAATGCAAACACTTGCACATATATTTATGACTTCATTCTGAGATCATAAAAGCCAAAGTATATAATTTTACTATTTTAATATTTAAATCGTGAATAGGGAATAAACTTTTGGCTTTCTATTTTTTTTTCAATTCTGAGATGATTACAGATCTTTTTTTACTTATTCCAGCTGCCTCCATAATACAAAAATAAAAGCAAATTTATGCAAAATACATTGCACAAATTAACACATATTAAAATTCTAGTTGTTTCTCAACTAGTCTGATATTTTTGCAAGAGGGAGAAGAAGAATGTGGATAATGTGTCACACTTCTATTGGGTATATTAATCTTTTGCTTTCAAAAATACAAGTTAATCAGAAAATATTGATGGCTGTATTGTTGGCTGGGCGGCAAATGCGTTAGTACTGCAGGCTCTTGTGTTCCTCAAGCTACTCTAAACTGGGGAGCTTAGGTACTGCTAGCAGGGAGCTCAAAAGGGCAAGCTTATCCTTAGTTGTATTCTTCCTTCTATGGCAAATCTGGGAATCCCTCCAATGCACTGGTACTTAAAATATGCCTGCGTCCCGTGATATCTGCTTGCCTGTGCTGGAGCGCACCGCCATAGCAATACCCAAAGCAGCCCCAAGCTGGTTTGCAGCACAAATTTTACAAGCTGTACCCTGAGCGTGTATGGTATATCCCAGGGACCCTGGAGATGCAGGAATTTGAGTTAGGGAGATTTATTGCATTCAAATCTTAAATCACTTTTAAACACACACTTAAAGCGTTACGACTGTGTAAACAATGATTGGGTAAACAGCATTTTGATGGAATTCAATTCTACTGTTGTATTTGCTGTCATATGCTTCTGTTCTGAAGCTAATGAATGAAATCTCTGTACAGTTCTTAGTCAATTCGTATGGCTTTGGGTTTTTGCTCTTCTATGGCAAAGGGTAATCCTTTCATACTTGTAGTGATGTCTGTAAAGATAAACTGAACAATATTCGTATGCATTGAGTGAAGGAAGATTTTCAAGAGCTATCAATGTGTTTATCTCATTCTTACATTATGTTCAGTAGTATTAATAAAGAAGTACAGGTCTCTCAGGGAAATACATCAGTGTTAGGTTGGGGTTTCGTTCACCATTATCCTAAAATGTAACTCTTACAAAAAGTTGGCAGAATTTGACTCTTAAGTAAGTTTGGGGAAAATGACAGTTCGTTGAAATACTTTGAGTTACGGTTCTCAGAGTGACAAAGGCCACTGGCTACATGGCCTGGACGTGGTAACCATTTACCTACCATTTGTGAAGAGATAACTTTAGATTTCCTTTCACAGACATGTGTGGTACCGGCCCATGTGTGTAGTGGATATATTTATATGTACTGCCCTCAGGAAGAAAGGGTGCTTCTTTTATCATCATGATGAAGAGAGAGGCACTAAGCTAACTGCGCATATGTTCTGATAGCTTTTCCATGGGCTTTTACAGCCCTTTAACCTTCACAGTCCCTCTGTGTGGATAACAGCTAGAAGGAGGTGAGATAAATCCTTTGCTAGTAAACTTCCATCTAGTTGGCAGCAGTAATGTGGAGTTGGAGAAATTTTGAGTTCACTCTAGCAGTTTCTGAACAGAAATGGACCTTGGTAGTCACACAGATTCCTGTGGCTGCTAGATTCAAGAACACTGAAGTCTTCAGACATTTTTACCTCCCGTCTCCTGGTCCCCGGTTCCTGCATCTAGTGTAATAGCCAGAGATGGAGCAATGCCTGCATCTGGGATCTTCAGAGAATTTCAGTAGGAAATAGATAATGTCATGATGGTGACTTCTTGGGACACAGGAGCTGGCCATACTTAGGTGTCTTTTCACAAATGGAGCAAAATCCATACCATCCTGCAGCTCCTGCAATGGAGTTTTAGGAGCAGTTTAAATAACTGCAGGCAGTGCCATGAGCCAGGTTTCCATTTACATTCTGTCCTTTGGTTATTCTTGATGAATAAGGATTTAATTTCGGTATAAGGCTTCAAAATGAGCTTCCTTTTCCTAGACGTTTGGAAACTTCCACTTGGCAAGTGAACATGTAACTACATGAGATGTTTAGCGTGAAGTCTGTGTCTTAGACGCTGGAGATTCCACTGGAAAAAAAGACCTTGCTTGTAGAATGAATTCTGCCGTGTTAAATTGATGTGGGCTTGAATTTTACCTTTTTTTCTGATAGAAACCAGCTCTGTCCTGTAAGGATTTTCTGTCCTCTAACACCACCTAGCACATATTTTTCTCAGGTGAGCCTTTCACCTCTACTTAACCTGCTGAACTTGAAAAAGCAGAAGCAGCAAATAGCAAGGGGCAATTAAAATACCTGCACCTGGACTTGGCAGGGTTGTCCATTTTGTACCAAATGTGGATCAGCTGGAAGAGGGAGGGGAAAGTAGTTGAGGGTGCAGAATTTAGTTGTTAAAATGGACTCACAGGAGCTGTTCTGGAGGCTCAGTAAGCACTTATTCTGTGTATTTATTTTTTCTAAACAAAATCTAAACTTTAAAATATTTTTCAGTTCCATTTGATGAATTTCCATTGAAAAATAATCTTTTTTTTTCCATTAAAGGTAGGTATTTCCCTGCCTTACGTTTGAACTGTAGCATGATTGACTTCTAGTCAAAAGTAACTTAGCTTCAGATCAGCAGTAGATGAGATAGCTGGGTTACAATGCCTCACAAAGCCTGTGGTAGAAAGAAGAGAAGGCTGAGAGGCAAGCAGAGGGAAACTCTGATCAGCATTCATTTCTGAACGTGTTTTTATAGTGTTTTACTGTTTAGCTTTCCAGAGTTGATCTGCAGAGTATTGGTTATTGGTATTGGTTATTAGTGTATGATGTTGGGGATCCAGTTTGTTGGTTTTACTGTGATGCTTCATGATTTCATCATCAAAAGTATAGCAGAGTATGGCAAAGACACAGCTTTGGTTTTAATCCTTAATTATTTTTGCTTTTGGTTTTAAAAATAGTGATACCTCGCTGCCTTTTGTTTAATAGTAGCCTATAGCTGGCTGACATACCTTTCACACACAGCAGCTAGCATAGGCTCTGGGAAACTAGATAAATTCTGTTACGTAAGAAGTTTAACATGTAAGTCTAATGCTGGATGAGCTTTAGTAGCGTCTTGTCATGGGAACTGGTGACTGAGGGACAGAATCTTTGCATAATCTATCCTATACAAAGGAGACACGTGAAACTTATAATCTTCAGGTTGTGTTAGAAAATATAAAGCAAGCTAACGACTGTCCTGTTTATTTTAATAAGTGCACTTCTCAAAAATGTTTCATGGATTATTATATAGAAACTTTACTTGTTTCTAGAAAAAGGGAAAATGGATTTACAGTATGTATTTGTTAATAGCAATTGGTGAGTTTTTAGGAATAGTGTTTGTGTTCTACATAATTAGCTGATGAAACAGAATTTCAGGAGCCTGGCAAGAGTGCTCGTGAAACTGATATTCATGACCTTGCCACTTGGGCACTGTGACTAGAAATTTGGAGTATAGACCCACTTTGTTAAATATCTTTTCTATGCGCTCTGCAATGTTTTCTGCTCTAGTGTAAACTTTGCTGTGATTCACTTCGTGTCAAACAGGGAGCAGGATTTTTATACAATTGTATAAGAGCTGCTCTCCTATTTCAGCTGGTTTTCAACCTGTGAAATAGTGGGAAAGATCATTTGATTTTGAGAACTAAAGCAAACACGAGCTTTCAGTGGACTCCATCAAAGTGGCGTTAAGAGTTCTGTCCTTTTTGCAGCCCTTCATGGAGCAGGGCATCTCGGCTTAGGCGAATTAGCAACACAGCTCAGAATTACAACAGGGCGTAGCTGATCTCAGACCCTTTATCCCGCTGACTTAGAAACTTGAGGAAATTTTATTTCTGCTTAGCAGAAGTCCTAAAATTGGGCTATATCTGTATATGTAGCCATTGCATCGCTGTTACGTGTCTTCTACTACAGAATGGTCAGTAAAAATTAACTGCTTTTTGCAGCAGTTGGCTGAGGTGGATACTTCCAGCTGCAACGTAGCTGTGTGAGATTTTGCCCTTTGTCATGCCTGAAGGTCTGTTAGCTTATGGAGGTGTAACTGGCCACAGAATGTGGACTGTTGTCGTTCAGAAATTACAAAAGTGGACTTAATTCCTTCTTCACCACAGGAAAGTTCTTTTATCTCCATCAGTGTGATCTGCTGATTCTCCAGCATCCAATACCGCGTTTTTGAAAAGTAGCAAAATTGCTGGTCTTGGCTTCGCATTTCTGTGAGATAATGAGAAATGTCAGCTGGCAGCGTTGGAAGGAGAGAAAAGCATTCTTAGTAGCACTGAAAACTCCCCATAGTCTAGAGCACCTGAAAATGGATGTTTTTCTCTAGCCACAGTTAGTATTGCCACAGCGATCATTTCTGTAGACTTCCTGTGTGAAAAGAATCGTTATCTGCTTCTGACCGATCAAACACAGCTCGGCATGCATCCCTTTGATATATTATTGAATCAAGCTCTTACTCTTCTCTACTTCTTTCCATTCAAGTGCTTAAGCTCAAAATGTTGTGTGACAGGCTTCTCAGGAGGAATGCCTGAGCAGGATGCAGCTGTAGCACCAGGCGTTCATTGCACTGCGAATAAGAGTTTCCCCAGGTTTACAATCCTCATTCCTTCTGATCAGTTGAAGGCGAATCTATGTAAACAACAGTATAATTACCCCAGTGTGAATGTTTAACAGGAGCCTATGAGTTTTCTTCAGATCGTAGAACTTGTCATAGATGTGAATATACCCAGAGATTTTCAACAAGATGAGATGAAATCTCTTAAAATGAAAGTGGGAGTAATCCAGATAAGTTATGACAGTGACTGTTTTTTCCCCTTGTTTTCTGCAATATTTCTTGTTTCTCCCTGCCTGTTCTTCTCTGGGCTTTTTGGTTTTCTTAATCACATCCTCTAGATTTCATTCGTTTTGTAGCTCCCTCTTGATTCCTTCTTTTTCTTAGTTACATCTACTGTCTGTCCTGTTTCCAAGATTTTCTTCCCATGTCCTCTCTCCCTTTCTCACATGTTTTTTCTGCAAATGTTTTGACTTGGATTGTGTGCTGAGGGATCTGCATAGTCAGAGCTGTTTTCACGGGGAATGTTAGCCACACAACATGTAGAGTAGGTGCAGGAAATCCCATCACAGCTGGGAATCAGCCTCTGGGTAGAATACCTTCAGCTGTGCTGTCAAGCATGGGACCTGTCAGCACGGGTGCAACTTGATTGGCATCATCCTCGTGCTGTGGGCAATTAATAGCGCATAGATGCTTGTAGTTCATTGTGACCGTCAGTTTTAGAGCTGTTGGCTTAATCTTTGCCTGAATTATGATCCCATCTCTGCATTTGGGAGAAAAGGCACAGCTATATTCAGTCCATTTTTCGTTGTTTCAGCCCTAGAGTGTGATGAAATCAGGAAAACGAACTGATTACTAGCAGCACTGTGCAGTCGGTACAGTATGTTTTGCTGGTTGCTGTGATTTTCGGACTTACATAGCGATCTTTTTCAAACACAGCAAAGAATGGGACCAAGCAGCAGGTGGTTATCCAGAAATCCTTCAGGTGTCTGCAAAGCCCATTTCCTCTCCTTTCTCATTTATAGCTTGGGTAACTTCTTGCTCTGTTTCTCTACGAAAAGCTCGCTAAGTTTTATTTCAGACCAGAAGTACTAGAACTGTTCTGGCTAAACCCCACACATCAACAACTTTATCCAGGTCATGCTTGTTTTGCAGCATCTCTGTACTTCTCTCAGCAGGAACCAAGACCCTCTGTTTCCAGTATATCTCTGGGTCTTTCTTGGAAAAATAGTCACACCATGCTACATATGAAAAGTTCTGGAAGTTTCGTAGTTGTGTCCTTTTGGGGGTTATTTTCAGATGCTGCCATCATCACCATGAATGCAAATATAGACTCCACTGGAAACTCTGTGAAGGGGAAGGCTGGTATTTGGTGGTTGAAGTTCAGAACTACACAGTAATTGCAGTCTCTTTGGTGTAGTGCAGCTAATAAGAAATATTGCAGATTTGTCTCTGATCGCTTGTTGCTCTAAAAGGCCCGATTCGCAATGACGTCAACAGTTGTTTATACTGACCTTTCAGTGGGCTGTGGATAAAATCTTTTTAGGACTTACCTTCACTGGTAGAAGCTCAGAGTTCCAAAATGTCCATGAGTTGTATATGAAAAAAATATAGACAAGAAAAACAGATCATCAGAGAACTGTGTGACCTTTGTGTTGCTGCAGCCATGTGTGATGAGAAACCACAGTACAGCAACGCCATTCTCTTGTATTAAATCTGCCACATTTTCATCTGTGTACAGATGCACGTGAGCGTAAGTCGGAGCTGGCCTTTATTAAAGTGCAGAGCAATTTTGCACAAAAAAGAGCCTTTTTTCCCTCACTTCTTTCCCTTTTGTTGCTGGGGAAATTCTAATCCCTGGATCAAAAGCACTTTAGTCTTTAGATCTGGCCTCTGTGACCCCTCTGTAGCTCCGCGGTGCAAGCACAAGTTCCATGTTCTACTGGGTGCTTACACAGCCTTATGGGCCTGCTCTCTTAAGACTTCTAATAAGCACTGAGCAGCCGAACAAGCCTTACTGAGATGTGGTGGAATAGCTCCATAGGCTTGAATAACAAACACTGGCACAGGGAGCAGGGCAGCAGTGGTTTCCCAAGGACAGAGAGGACTCATTTTAGAGTGGCAGGAATGGTTATAACTTTGCATACTTCTGCCGCTATTCCACCCTGCCTTGAGTTCTGGAAAACACTCCGAAATAAAATCCTTGTCAAAATGCCCCTTGCATTCCCATGACACTTTAATAGCTGCTGTTATGGTAAAATATACTTAATGTCTGTACTTCAAAGGTCTTATTAAGCCCAGCTGAGCTGCACATCCACTTCAGAAATGATTAAACTTAGGCTCGGTTTGTGGCCAAGACCAGTTAAGAGCACCAAGCTGAAGGCAGTGGTTTCCAATCGCAGCCTGCGCTGACTTCATTCAGAACCGTAGGTGTTTACTTCCTCTGACAAGCAGATGGCAGCTGTCTGAGGCAGCCACCGGATTCAGAAATTGCTGCTGAGAAAGTTAGCCTTCGATGACTTGTTCTAGGTAGGAAGCCAGCGTGGAATGATGAATAAATGCTAGAACGTCTAACTTCCTACACAGGGAATATGGAAAGGGAAAGCAAGCTAGTTAGAAAGAACTTAGACCTAAAAAATGCCTTGCTTGCCAGATGGTCTTAAAAACATATTTCTATAAGCATATGCTGTTCTGCGTTACATATAAGCAAGATATTACCACATAAAAATCAAGCCAGTAAATTCAAAGTTAGTCATTGCCCTTACCCATTGATGTTGCCATCAACATTTATAATCCTGTATTTTCAGTACAAGTATGTTCTGTGCTTGAGCTGTTTGCAACAAGTGTGTGGCAGTATTTTGTATATTTACAGAAGGTATTACAGCTCTGTGTTCATGTGTGTAGAAGGTATTTCAGCTGTATGTGTGTGTGCATTCATTGTGTTACACATGCATCTGTATGTGCACCCACAGTATCTGCATGTAGCAGAGCTACCAGATCTCTGCTGTGGCTGCTCTCCTAGAGAGACTTGTCTCATATGCCTGCAGTGCACTCCCATAGCCTCCGTCACCTGCACTGTGATACATGCCAAGTGAAATCGCTTATCCTGGGGCGTGATCTGCCTGCCAGCTCTGCACCGCTCGTGGGATTCACAGCCTTGCTCTGGAAGAGCAAAAGCTTGGGAGCTGTGCACGTGCGTGAGTAGCCGTCTCCTTCAGAACAAAGAGATTGATTTTCCTCAGATGGTGGTTGTGGTGTTTGTGTTTCAGAAGTCATCTGGGAGGAGATTATGTGCAGAATAAATATGTCAAACTCCTGCAATTTTCTTCCCAAAATTCGTCTCCATTTTTACAGCATGATCTAGTGGGGTTTGTGCAGATTGAGTTGTTCTTTCCTTTTGCCTCTTCCTTTTCCTAGGTCCCTTTTCCTTCCTGTTTTCCCCTTGCTCCTTCAGGTCCCCACGTTTGTTTCTGTTTAACTGCTTGTCATTATTCTCTTGCTCCTTTTAGTTAGGCGTGGTTAGGTTTTGTTGTAGGCTCAGAACCAGGGCTCAGGCTGCATCTTGCGTTACTGTGCTGGTAATATTGCTGTGTCTGTACAGTGAGTTACGGTCTTCCCTTTTAACTCCACAACTGAGGAAAGAAACTTGTTTTGTTCTGTCAAATGAGGAATTCCTGAAAGAGTGCTGTGTTCTTCGCTGACATGTGAAGGCAGCTCTGTCCTTAGCATGGTGTGAGCAGCAAAACGTAGCTGAAAAGCTCCCTGCTCTTCAGCCAGTCTGCTGTCCTGTCAGGATCTTGAAAGTGTCACCTCTTTCTGCGCTGAGAGCTAGCTGTGCGGAGCAGAAGGAGGCAACCAAGAAGAAAATACCTACTGGCACGTAACGGCCTATTTCAGGGTACGCTTGGAGCTTTTTGGAAATACTTTTTTCATCAAAGATATTTTTTGCTACAGAGAAAAAAAGTCTTAAGAAAAACCACAGTTGTGTTATTTATCTGTCTGTCACTGGAGCATAGCGCAGTCAGTGCCCTGAGTACTCCGCAACAAGTTTGACCTAAATTCTCTGGCTAGACCTGCTGTGCTCTCTGTTCTGCTAAGCTGCTGGATTTGTAGCAGATTTTGAGCAAGAAAGCATCACTTCTTTCAGTTTTCTGAAGAGAACTACTCATATACAGACAGTATCTGCATTGCTATGGAATTTGATTTTGAATTTACCTTGCATTTCTCACCAAGACTTCATTATCATCATATAGCATCGTGTTACATAAAACTGCATAATGCTGTGAAGGTTTGGCTGAACATGAAAGTTACTCCAATTTTAAAACAGGATGGATTTGAAGAATGAATTACATCATCAAAAGATAGATGACAAGTCCATCTACAACGGGGGATTTTCAGTCACGGTCTGTGTTGACTTCACTCAGAACTGTAGGTGTCTAATTCCTCCTTCACAGAGCAGTTCTTGCTCTTCAGGTGAGACGTTCTGGGAACTAGTTTTAGTTCATATGAAAAGTGTGTTTGCTTGGTTTATGTTAGTCAGAGAATAGTTACTAGGATGTTTACAAAAGGATTATATTTAATACGGCTTTCATGAGTAGAAAACATGCCTTGGAAAATTACACGCTCAAAACTATAAAAGCAAATGTTCAGCCTCCAGCTGCTGCCGTGAAAGTGTTTTGACTACCTGATAAATAGGATAATACAGTCAAATATTTAAAAGCCCTGGAACAGTGAACTTTAAATTTCTATCTTTTATCTTTTATCAAAATCTCCATGAACCTATCAATTCTGTATGTACATATTAAAGATAACAGGAGTTGCTTGCGTTTTGCAGCATCAAGGAGCAATTACCTAATACAAGTAAACTGCTGTGAGCCAAAATGCAATTTTACAGAATCACAGAATGTTTAAGGCTGGAAAAGACCTCTCAGATCATCGAGTCCAGCCTATGACCTACCACCACCACTCAGCTAAACCCTGCCACAAAGTGTGGCATCCAGTCTGTCCTTAAACACCTCCAGGGATGGTGACTCCACCACCTCCCTGGGCAGCCCATTCCAGTGTTTAATAACCCTTTCTGTGAGGAAATGCCTCCGAATGTCCAACCTAAACCTCCTCTGGTGCAGCTTCAGGCTGTGCCCTCTTGTCCTGTCACAAATTGCCTGAGAGAAGAGCCCATCCCCCACCTGTCTACAACTTCCCTTCAGGTAGTTGTAGAGAGCGATAAGGTCTCCCCTCTGATTACTTTAGACTTTTGTCATGTGTTTCAGTATTTGGAATCATAGAAAGGTCTAGTTTGGAAGGGGCCTCTGGAGATCATCCAGCCCAACTTTCTCTTGAGAGCAAGCCCTTAGATTAGGTTATCCAGAGTCCTCTCAAGCCAAGTAAGTCTTGAATCATTTTCGATGAGGAATATTCTGTCTACCCCTCCTCTAAGCAACCTGTCCCAATCTTTAATTCTTCTTATAGGGAAGAACGTTTTTCTTGTATCCAGACAGAATTTCCCAGGGAAGTGACTTTTGTCTCCTGCCCTTTGTTCTCTCACTGTGCATCCTTGTGAAAAGAGTTAACCCCTGCCCTGACCCTTCTCTCCTTGCGACTTCTCTTCCTCAACCACCATCACTTCCCTCATCCCATTTTTGTTCTTCCCAGCCTGTAATTTTCTGGTTCATTGACTAGGGGCTTTATTAACTAAAAAAGTGTTTTATCTGCAGTTTGGGAACAATTTAAATACAGAAATTACAATTTAATATTCAATTAAACAATTTTAATATTCAATTCATCTACTTGGAGAAGTTTGAATTCCATATCTAAACTTTTCTACTTACTTCCATTTCTGTTTTAAACTCGAGAGCCTTATTCTCTGTATATAAATGTAGAGAACCTGTTACAGGAAACAAAAAAAAATACAATATAGACGAGAAACAAATACTTTCAGTCCCTTGGACTTCTAATACGGTTATAAAAGAATAATAAAATCTTGGAGCTGGATATTATTGCAACAGAAACTGCGGAGGTAGTAAGAGTTTACCATCTGGCAAGGCCCCCAGACCAGATGGATCCACTAATGACTTTTATAAAGCATTTCATCAGACCCTGCCAGAACACATGACTGGCATCTTTAATTATCCTAAATTAACAGGGTTCTAGCCTTGGATGCTAGGTTTTGAGTTGTTGATCTTGGAAGGGAAGGAAAAGGAAATGTTCCCTGAAATCTAGGCTTCCTTCTAGACCATTTTATTAATAAGGGGTAATGTTAAAATTACCTAAAATTTATTGGCTCATCTTCGATGGATTGTTTGCTTAAAAGAAGTGCCTATGGAGACCCTTCTGTTAAAGCCATTTTATGCACGTGTGTCAGTGCTTTTGGAGTTCACAGGTAGCTCCGTGCATGGACGAAGGCATTGGGCTGCTCAGGAGACAAGGCTGCCAGCAGTCCCCTTGTGTTCTTTGCCTTCCCTGGAAGGAAGGGAACATGCTCTCCAGAGCAGTTGATCTCTGCCTCTTTACCTACACGCGCCTCTGCTCCTGTTCCTATTCCCACAGAGAGAAGGTCCAATCATTACATTTCGGAGAAATGCTTATGACTTTAAGATACAAGTCCTGATTTTATTTTTCCTACTTAATTTTTGTTGTTGTTACTGGAACTGTTACATATTCTCAGTACTGAGAATGGGTGTGCAAATGTCCATGCACAGATTGGAGTGTGCAAGGCCTGGTGGATGAGCAGAGCAAGGGAGTAGGGGCTTAGAGAGGTAAAGCTGTATGGTAGGAAGTATGGGAATGAACAAATTCATGACTCGCTCAGGGATACTACGTCTTCAGCAGTGCAACCATTTGCTTTAGTCGAACGGCTCTGATGTACACTAACATATCTCAAACAGATGTCTGCAGACATGCTGCCTGACACTTGTGACAAAATGTCTGGTTGCGTAATAAAGGTTTTTGTGTTTCTAGATTTTCTTATTGAAAGGAGTAGGAAGTAATTCCCTAACAATATTTTGCTCTACCGTGAGTTGCTGTTGTTTGAATGCCCAATCTACTCTAATGATGTTTCCATATGGCCAAGATACCAGTATTTCAGTATTTTCCAGTGATGCAAATGGTGATGTGGTATCGTAAGTGGTGTGGATGTAGAAGAGAATGTTTGCTTAGAAAGGTTGAACAAATGCACCTAACAGTTTATAACACGAGGAATGAAGTTTAAGCTCACTTTAAAAGGCAGGGAAGGTCACAGAACCTGTGCCAGCAGGAAATCTGACAATCTGAGGACAGAAAGTGACTCCTACAGCAGCTGTATTGTGTGGTTGGACATAAGATTTTTGTATTGCAACGCATAACAAATGTGTAAGTCATATACAGGTATCAGTCACCAAGATTTTCTTGTGAAATTGGACTCCATTTCCTTACTCTAACCCACCGTTCAGTCTGCCAAAAATAAACCCGTGGTTATCTAACAGCCAGACTGAGCGTAGGCAGTCCGAGTGCATTGTAAAGGCTGCTCGCGGGAGATGAATGTCCTCAGCAGGTCTCAAACACCAGACTACGTACGGAGGTGCCAAAAATTGATGATGGCTCCTAATTTTAGTCCCCCCACTAGTTGACTTTGTGTGTTGAAAAGGATAAACCCAATGACAGATGCATTCAGTACAGACGCATTTATGTTGTAGGAAATGTCCTTTTGCTCTTAACCTTCTATCCAGGAGTGGAAATACAAAATGTCAAACAGGAAGTTCTAGTGTGTGAAAACTGAACTCTGCAAAACACTGGTAGATGTAGCTAAGCTGCAGTTCTGTTCTAGCAGGGAGATGCATTAGCCCAGTTAATCTTCTCCATCTGATTCTTACCACTGAAGAAAAGTATTCTAACTTACTTATAGGAATCACAGTTTAAGTGTGGTAGAGTCAGCCTTTACTCCCCTTACAGGCTTGGAACTGAGGCGAAGGAGTTGACACAGTGTTGTGCGGAATCCAGGGCTGTAGCAAGTGCAGGAGCAGATAAAACAGGTTTACTGGGCATCGTGCTAAAACTGTTCTTTAACATGAAAAAATTGAATATATATGTTTGTGAAACTTCTTAGGTTTTTTGATGAATTCTTCTTTAATAATTAGTATTACCTGCTCCTGGAATAGAAGAAATCTTCAGCTTCCCCAAGTCATCTGTTGAGTGTCAGTTTATTAAGAGGGTATTTTTCCTTATTCCATCTGTAGCTCGCAGAGTCAGACATTGTTCAAGTGTGTTGGCTGGATAGGAGTGTAAAACTGTCTTTGCATTCATATGGCCTTGGGGAGGGAGTTTTATTATTAACACCCCCAAGCTAGATTTTCAAACCAAATCCTCTGGGTTTTGTCAAAGAGAACACCTCAAAGGCTGAAGGGTGGCTTGGCAATAGCTCCGAACAGTTGTGAAGAGCAGCTTCTGCTGCCCTGTCACTGCTGATAGCCTGCATTCCTCTTGGTAATGGGGAGTGAAGGTTGCTAAATGGCAGCCTTTTGTCTTTTCTGTTACAATGGAAGTCTGCTATGTGTGAGGAGGAAAATAGATTTTTGAAATTTTTTGAAATGAGGCTACTGCTTGCTTCCAGTAACCTCAGAGAAATGCTCCCAACACAACAAAATCAAAGCAAGTATTAGTGTTCACACCTGGGCAGGGATGAGAGAGAAGGATACTGTGCACTGCCTGGTGGAGATTCTCATACCTGAAGGGTTGTGAACAGAAATACAGTTTGATTCAGCTAAGAGAGCCTGCATGAGAACGCAGCTCGCATAACACATCTCACTACAAATGCCACAGGGAATTAAACAGTTGAGGGTTTAACAGGTTTAGTAAATGTGGAAGAGAGTTGGTCAAGCAAGCTTGGTGAACGCTACTGGAGTTAACCACTGAAAACCAGGAAGCAGGTTTTGAAACATTGGCACCTTTCTTCAATTTCAGTAGTAGAAATATGGCTTGATATGACAGGGTTTGTGCAAAGTACTGTTTCTAATTCACTGTTAGAGAAAGTGAGGTAAATTAATAAAGGTAAATTTCACCTCTCCTTGAGCAGCCGTAACTAAAAGTAGATCTTAAAATGCATGTATCATTGTTCTTCAAATATAGGAGAAACGATTTTTCTCCATCTCTTCTGAGGTTCCCATCTCTAAACATGTAAAGATGAGAGGATTTCTTGCTTGTATGTTTCATGCTGAAAAATATCTGTTATTCAGCCACTGGTCCATATGTCAGAATGCTTGAGCTGATGTGTAAAAGGGGAATAAATTGTAGAAAATCATCCACTGACATTATAAAGCTGTGAAAGACAAAGATAAGAGCCTATGTCTTCACTGAGCTTATAAATCAAAAGTATTCAAAAATGCTCTGGTTATGTTTTCCTTACATTTTCTAGATGAAATGTTATTACATGCTAAATTGTACTCTGCACTAGCCATGTTGCTCTCAGGAAAATATACTTTTGGAAGTAAATAATGGGATAGACTGAGTTTTGCAGGCAGTTGGTATGATCATTCCAATAAATCAAAAGGAGATGAAGTTTTTGAGAGCTAAAGTTGGTTTTAAATTTAATCTTTATACTTCATACTATTTTACTGATTCAGCAAATGTCTGATAACTTCACCTGTGTTCTATTTCAGCCTTGCCGTTCACCCAGATAAAACATTAGTAGCCACGGGGCAGGTTGGGAAGGACCCTTACATTTGCATCTGGGATTCCTACCGGGTGCAGACTGTGTCTGTCCTTAAGGATGCCCACACACATGGAGTTGCCTGCTTAGCGTTCGATTCAGATGGCCAGGTTTGTATGTCTTCTTTCTGCCTGTTTGCAATTTAGTTCCATTGCTGATTCTAGAAGATGTGCTCATTGAAGTATTTTATGCTTAGATAACGATATGGCTGTAGTACAGAGACTCCTATTACAATTAAATTTTTAATGCAAGGACTGCAAGTTCAGCTCTTTCAAAAGAGATGTTTTTGAGGTGAAGATCACAACCTAGCATTCAAGTAAAGTGGAGGCACTGGATTTTGGACAAATGTCCAGAGCAAAACTGTTCCTCTGTGGCTCAGATATCATAGCTGCACCACATACTCATCACCTACTGTTCAAAGAGATCAGTTCCTGGCCAAGTCCTCGAAGTCCTGCAGCTTTTTTGGCAGAGGAGCCACAGGAATCTCACTGCTGGGGGAGGCTCATTGGCTGGGGCGCACAGTCAATGTAATTGAGTTACCAGCTTAGGATGTGGAGTGTCTATGTGATTAGATTATGGGATACTTTGAGACAAAGTTTAGAATGTATGGAAGTGGTGGGCTATACACAGCTAAACGCACAGCTGCTTTTTGTTGGTGTTTGGTGTTTTGTTTTTTTTTTTTTTTTGAAAGCACGTGGTTGTGAATGAAGGAAGAGGAAAACAGGTCTACAATTCACATAATCCTGAGAAACATGTTGCGTTCATAGCTTCAGAAACATCTGTCTATGCAGTTTTGTCGTTATTGATACTCAAATGAGTTTTCTTCATTTTCCACAGTGCTTTTATTAGTCTTTCTGAGATCAGAACTGGTCATACAATGCACGAAACATATTCTCATGTGAAAAGCACTATTTATTGTGCATTGTCTTGCGTATATTCAGTTCAAAGATTAGTCTGAAATGAAGGACACCAGTATGAGCCATTGCCTTTAACATTTAAAAAAAGCCTTGGGTAGCTTGAATTACTAAACAGCACAATGGATTATATTTCCTCATAAAAAAATGGAACTAACTTTCTATTTTAAGCCAGTTTTTCAACCATCTTCTTCCCCTTTTCTTAGAGCCATTTGCTCTGAAATCTCTTGTGCCAATTGTAATTAAGGACAGACATTCCTGGGAATTGTGGAGTGAAAAATCAAATGAGAAAACCCCTAAATCAACAGAACAAAATTTCCAATGATGTAATATTTTTTTAAGATACTGTTCATTCAGAAGCACATGATCTTAAAATTTTCTCTCATTTTAACTTCATAAGACTAGTGGATAAGCTTTTTTAGCAAACATATTTAAGCACCTAATGAGAATAAACACTCACTAAAGAGCCCAGTCAGTATGAGCTAAAGGGGGAGACTGAAAATCCTGTTGGGCGCTTTGCTGTAGTTAAAAACTGAATTTACTGCTGCGCTGACCTTGCAGAACAGTCACTTTCTGTTTCTGCAAGTGCTGAAGAAGTTGCAGTTTATTCTGGAAAAACAAAATTTGCATAGGACACTTTTATATCTGGAGAAAGACCAATGCTGGAAAACATAAATATGGATAATGCATCTTGGCTTTTTGCTACTCTTTCTGGCTTTGCAGAAGAAGCTGCTGTGCTGAGCCAAAAGTAAAGGACATGGCAAAAAGACTTTGAGTATTTGGAATTCAGAGCTGCTAGCAGCTCCAGTTTGTTTAGTCAGCACGCCCAAGGGAGCTGGCATCTCGTGATAGGACGGAACAGACTTCGCATACATTGCTTGCACCTTTCCTTCTAAAGCATACCTGTCATTCTTTTATATGGTCTGTCTCTTAATGCCCAAGAACTCTGCATTTTTACCCCGAGCCACAAATGAATTCAACAACCTGTTGAGTAGATGCAATAGGTAGAGATGCAATGAGAAATGTATTCTTCTCTCGTTTTACCTCTGTCAGCTGTCCCCTTTATAAAGAAGTTGGCTGAGGAATAGCCCAGATAATGCTGCTTTTCTGCCTGAGCTGGCTTCCCCCAAGCCAGCTTGGCTTCCTCCGCCTCCACTGTGCACAGCTGCTGGTTCCAAGGGTCGCTGCTGTGCTGAGCGCTGCACAGCTCCAGCGGGTGCATCTAGCCTGGGGCTCAAAACAGGGATGCTGCATCTATATTGCAGCCAAGTTAATTAGCTCTTCTTGTACCAGAAACTCTGGGGTGACTGTTTCAGGCGTTTAAATGAATTAGTTCTGAAATATTACTCCCTGCTGGACTTCAGCTGACCCGGCATGGAGACAGCTGAGTTGTCTCTGCAGGGTTCCCTGGCATCTTGTACCGCAAACTAGGTAAGGGAGAGTAAAAAGGATTTGTTATCTTTTAGAACACACACAGAAGATCAATATGCAGCCTAAATCAGGGGCTGGCTTATATGCTTCCTTTATTTTATGTACTTTGAGTACTGCTTTAAATTTGTAGACAAATATATTTTGAGTAAGTGTCCTATTTTCTACATTACCTGTATAATAATATTTTTGAAGTACTGATGGGAGCTGAATGTCTTGCAGAACTGCTGCTATTTAAAACTGTGGTTTTTAGCTCAGGCTTTGTATGACCAGGAGATGACATTTAGTGGAAGGGAAGCTGCACTTTGTGCGAATGAGGAGCTGACAGTTCGCCTACAATTAAAAATGTCTTCTGTTGAATCAGGAATTAACTGCAGATTCTCCTGGAAAGTACTAACTTCTGCCCTTCACAGAATCACCTCTGAAGCTGGTGTGTTTTATATTGAAGTATTTCACCAATACTGTACAGTTCCGTTTCTGTTCTGTATTAGATGAAGCCTTTTTCTGTACTTTCTTAAAATTTCTTGTGGTTTGTTTTGTTTTGTTTTGTTTTTTTAATGAAGTGAGGAGGGCACTGCCACAACATACCTACATTTCTAAATTTAGCATTGGATAGCAGTAGGCTTCTTTAGCCAGATTTTCTAAATCTGAGTAGGTATAAAAATAATTGTTTAATTATATGCATAAACTACTTGGCAGATATTGTCTTCTGGTATTTCTGTGAATTCTCTGAACAGAATTCTGTCAAATTCTCTTCCAGAAGAAGGATGAAATGTGTGAGTATTTCAACCAAAAAGGAAATTCAGCATTTATCACTTCATTTTTCCACCAGCAGGAGACCTTTCTCAGCAGACTTATGTTAGAAGAAAATAGAAAATATTTCTTAATTTCCTCTAGTACTTTCCCTGTCCATCCACCCCACTAATGGTAGTTTCCTGACTGGTAGTTACAGATCAGGTTTGATGTTGTTCACATCATGAATCTAAAAGATACTGTAAGTATTGCCGTGGTTTCCATGGTGAAGAGAAGAGTAGAAAAGAGGTGAGAAAAAGTTGAAATCGGTGAAGGTTCCGTGAAAAATACCTTGTGTTTTAATCAGTACATCCAAACCCCTGGGTAGGTAGGGATTGCTCAGAGGCAAATAAAAGGGTTTTTTTCTGCAATAATGCTCCTTTATGAAAATCAATATTTTTGCTGGTAACTGGCAGGAATATGTTCAATCCTCCCCATATTTGAGTTTCTTTTCCCTGCGTTACCGTACATCTAATAACCAAGCACGTTGTCCTAGGTTAAATGCAGGTATTCAGTACACGTCTGAGGTAGAGCCCCAAATTCTGAACGTCCCTGGATCTACATTTCAAAGACTCACAGAGAGTCTTCAAACAAGTTTTGATGCAGCGTATCGTAATCAAGAGAACTTGGTGTCTTGCAAGTTCCTGCAGTAGATTCTGACATGATTTGGCGTAACAAGTCTCCAGGTGTTTTTATTTCAGTGAAGGACAATATAGAAGTAGACTGAACTCAGGGGAAATTGTGGTAGAAATCTGTAAATAAGTTTTAGAGCAGACGGGGTGGTTTGTTTTGTTTTTCATTAACCCTGTATTGCTTGGTGCACTTGCTGGGAGGGTATCGGTTGGGTTGTGCGTTATTCGCTAGGAGGAGTTCAAATTTTCCATTAGATGTAATGCATGCTGTCAAATCCCATGAAACCAAAATCTAGACAGATACATTTCATTGCTCTAAAAGAACGAACTGTAAGTATTAAAAGACAGTGAAGGGCACGTGTGTGTACCTGCTGTGTTTAGACCAGAGGCTTTTGATAGTGGCTCTCTTCAGAAGGAAATACACAAGGGGGTTATGCTTATGCATGGCCTGAAAAGGCATGGAGCACTTTGCCTCTGAATTAATTTGCTGTAGAATGAGAACTGGAGCCCCTGTTTCTTTGTGAACTGTGATTTATTCTCTCAGTTGTACACTACTTAATACTTACAGCACTTAGGATTTTTTTTTCTAATTTTAAAGGAGTCTCTGGTAACTACACTAGTTCTCTTTACTGGCTCAGTCCTTTTATATTATCATAGACATCTCCAGACTTCAAACAATTTGCCTATTACAAATTTGAGCCCCAAACCAGTGAACATTTAATTGAAGGAAATTTAATTGAAGAGATTCAGTTTGCAAGTCATCTCCTTGTAGGTCTGGTCAATGAAATTTCTGGAACATATGTTGATTTGGACCAGATGGTTCATCTGCTCATCTTTGAGACAAAAAGCAAGGTTTTGTTTATCTCCTGTTGTTGAAATGCTGGCTTTCCTATAACAGCAAAACGCTCGGGAGCTTCAGCGGGGCTCTGAATGCCTTACAATAAGAAGTTATTAAAGAGGGCAATGAGAAGAACATGGCACAGGAAATCCGATTCTGATTGTAAAGCTCAACAAAATGAGCATAATGAACAACAGCGTATTTGGCAACAGTGAGAGCTTTTGTTTCCCATTCACTTTTATTATCAGATTAATAAATCAAAATGCCAGCATAGTGTGCACCTGAAACAAGCACCTCAGATCTTTCACAATGAGAATTGTACTTGAGACGCTGCTAACCTGGAATTCATAACCTGGCTTAGAAAAGATGAGGCATTTCAGTGCTTCCTGCAGGGAGTATAGGGTAAGCGTGACTATCCTGATGGTGTCTTTGCAATGTACTTCAAACATAAATCACATGTGGAGAAATCCATTTGTACACAGAATACTCTAAACTATGGTAAAGTGCTTTCTGAGTTGATTTGCTGTTAACTGAATTGCTATTGCTTTTCCTTAGCGTTTAGCTTCAGTGGGACTGGATGCCAAAAATACAGTGTGTATTTGGGACTGGAAGAGAGGAAAACTACTGGCAACAGCTACAGGCCATTCTGACAGGGTAACTGTATGAAGGGTTTGCTGAATTTTATCTGGGAGTTGCAAAAAATGTTTTATGAATATTTTTTGTTTATATTGGATCAATGCAAAAGTAATTTTGATCATTTCACCTGGTTTTTAAAACACCAAACAAGGTATTTATTTCTTCTCCTCATGCCAGCCATAGCACAAAGTACCATGTTGTAAGTGAGGCGCGTGATGGATTCTTGAGCCGACTGTTTAGTAAGCCTAGGGAGGAAATGCTTTATTAGGATGATGTATAGCTCTTTATATGAGATGTGAAATGCCAGCTCAATGCGCAAAGATCACGTTCTTTTTGGATATGTCAGAGACAGTTTATCCTGAGGGAAAGTTTAATTACCTCCCTTTTATTTTTACTTAAGGCAGTTACTGTAGAAGAAATGTGATTAGGATAAATATTCCTTTTATATCTATTAGCTTCAGGTAAAGCATCATAGCTTCAATAAATACAAGAACTGAACAGGTTTGAATTTAGAATATTATTCAGGATTAGGAAATGGTTAAACAGGTTTAGCATCAGCAAAATACTTCCGCAACACAGATAAGCACAAGGATGCATAGATTAAAATAAATTATGAAGACATTCTGACAACTTTTATCCATATTATGATATTATAACGTGTTAGAATTTTGTAATACTGAAGTATTCTAATGCTTTTTTGAGTATTTATATATGCAAAGCAGCAGACAAACCCCTTCCTTGCAGTTTGTGTACATACAGCATGTCATCTGAATAAATCTGGTAGTTCAGTTTTACTTAGTGTTCACAACACAACAGAATCTTAGTCCTTATTAGAATTTCTCTTTCAGAACTGATTCACTTGCCACTTACGTCAGTGGAAGTTTTGCTCCTGACCTCAGTAGGTACAGGATCAGGTTCTGAATTAGCAGAAGACCCCAGGACAGGCAAGATGTACTAAAATCTTAGTCTCAGTAGATTTTCACAACCAGAAAACGGAGATTTTGCATTGAAGAGGGAGTGAGAAAGAAAGCATATCAAATTAGGCCACAAATTCTGATGATTTATAATACCGGAGTCATAAAGCATTTCTGAAGGTGAAATATCCCGTGTGTTCTAACAACGTTGAAATAAAATAGTACTTGAACTACTGTATATCCTGATGCTTGTAGAGAAGATCCCTTTGTAAGAAGGCAGTACTGCCTCGTATATAAAATGAATGATGGGTGAGCTGAAGGTAATATGGTGCTGCAAGCTGATTGAAACTCTTGTCATTTATACTTAACAGCTGGAGAGCAAAATGCCCCATTGTCTTTCTCTCCAGACACATCTTCTGAGAGAACTAATGACTGGAGTAACCTCACTGGCTTTCAGCTTGGACGTTGAGAAGCTGAATGCCAGAGCCAAAAAGTCTGAAAGTGACTTATTGATGAAAATCTAGACCAAAATACAAACTTCTTGTTTCCAAATTTTATGCAGTGTTTTAAATTTGACATATTCACATAGTCAGAGAATCCACTGTGAGCTTGTCTTCTGAGCTGTTTAGGATCTGATACTTCACTTTTTGATGCACGCTGTTGTAAATGTAACATTAATAAAAACGAAGAATTTCATTTTAAGTCTGTAGATTAGGTCAGATGAATTGTATTCATCTAAACTTGAGGAACATTCACTTACCCCATAATTCCCATTTTATTTGAGACAGTAAATATTGTTAGTTGAATAACATCTTGAAGCTGGAATAGATCGGTAGTGCGAAGGCAGGAATGAGGTGTGTTGACAGAGCTGTGTGAGGAAGCCTGTCT
>WEIS01038124.1:5090-20967 GCA_013389965.1 Todus mexicanus | reverse complement strand
AAGCAAATGATTCACTAATTCCAGTAATGAAAATGCACTTGAATCCTTTCATTAATCTGTCCATTACTTTCGGAAGAACCATCCACTTAGAGAAGGAAAAACTCATTCATCTCAGTTAGCTGCTACTATTAAGTAGATGATTAGATTTCTTTCCTTATCCTTCAACTGCTCCTGAAGTTACACAGTACATCAGTCAGGACAACTTGGTTGCTCTAAGCTTCCAGCTGTGGTGATGCTTCTCTTCATCCTAACCAGCCTGAACTGTGTGAAGTACTGATGCACGGTATTGAAAGAAATAAAGCAAGCACCCTCTATTAAGGTACACATCCTGCAAATATAAACTGCTCAGTTTTTAGAGAAACAGACTAGCTTTGGTGTTATTGCAAGCAGTATCACCTCCTTGATCTGTAGAATTAACAAAAAAATCTCCTTAAAATGAAGAATTAACAGAAAAGAATTATTTCCAAGACAGGCACATCTTGTCAATTGGGATAAGACTGATTTATGCACAGGGCAGCACCAGCCCAATGTATCATCTGGTGGGAAACTCCAGCCATGCAGGTATGGAGTATGATCCCTGAAGCCTTCCAATGTTTCTTCAGCTGTGCAAGGGTGGAAGAAGTTGTTGGGAGTGAGCTTTGACATCTGGTTAGGAAGCAGTTATAGTTTTTCGTGCTCGGTGGTAGAGGAGCTTTGGAAGCTTTTTGCAGTTATTAAAAGCAGAAAGCAGAGTGGTTTATTGGCTGTATAAAGAGAAAGGATCTCCAGGCCAGCGAAGCTGAATGCAAATATTTTCAGTGAAGATAAACATACATATTTTGCACTCAGACACTAGAAGAGGAACCACAAATGAAACAAAAGCAACAAGCATCCAGGAAATTTTACCAGGAATACAGACATACAGAACAAAATCCTAATATTGGTCAAGTCAATGAGAGTATTGTCATTCATTCCAGCAGGGCGACAATGTTACTAAACATCCTTAGCCCATAGTGGTTTCAGGTTATTTAGGTGGCTTTTCACTATAGTTTCCATAATTTCTGGTTTTTATTAACCCAGTTCCTGTGTCTCCGTTTCCTATTTTCTAACCATTGAGTCTTGCACCTTCAAGTGAGACAGGGTTAACGTGGCACTTCTGATTAGTAACTTGCCCACCCTTCTCATGAGTTTCACAGGGATTTGCATTTGACTGCCCCACTCTTCTGAGAGATGGGAAGAGAGAACTTGAAAGAAGAGCAGGATAATTAGTGGAAGAAGAGAAAGAGAAAAAAAGGCAGATTTTCCCCCCGCATTTCACCTGCATTGCATGCATTCATACTACACAAAATAGGATAACCCCAAACTACAACTGAGCTGGACTTCTAACAGAGAAAAAAACATGGTACAGATACAGATTATATCTTAAAGAGAAGACAATATGGTCATGTTGATATGATACACAGGTGTGGAAGAGTTAAAACCTGATCTTCTTCACCTGTCATCATTAGATTACTAAGGTTTAGAAGAACTTTCAGAGTAAGTAGTAGGGTTCACATCATTCTCTTCATTTACAGGAAACACCTGTTTCCATTACAACCTCAGGTTCACTGAGGAGCAGGTAGGTCAGTACATTCCGCTCTGTTTCTTTATGTTAACCTCACAACCTTCACTCCTAGAAATGTAATCCTATGTTTAAACGAAAGTATAGGCGCTGGAGTGTGTTGTCTTTTTGGAAAAGATGACTCTGAATCTACATAATGTTGGAATGCCTAAGATCTCGGATTGCCCAGAGAGCAATTTTTGTAATTGCAAAACCACACTTCAAAAACCAATTAGCGTTTCTATGAAAGGTGCTGGATAAATACGAATAATCAGTGAAATACATGCATGTATATGTATAAATACAATAAATACATACTGTCTTTTCAGCTGATCCATTGATTTTTTCTCCTCTTCAATTCTTGCCTTTACAGCCTTGACAATTGTAGCCTGGAAAAGCTCAGCACCTCTACAGAAGAATTGGGGCAGAAGAAAGAAAAAAAAGGAGTCGAAACATGCAACACTTCTCAGTTTCCTTTATGCCAGCTAATCACAGAGAACTCGGTGTTCCCTTTGTACAGAACCTCATCTGCATAAAACAACTAATCCAAGGCCTGTGAGAAATAATCCATTACTCCAAAACACTAATCTGTTTATGGGCAATCATTTTCAAGATCTGGGGCCAAATGCTGTGATTCCTACTTAGCCTGTAAGTTCCTCTAGATGCTGTTCAAGGAATTCAGATTCCAGTCCTCAAGAACACAGAACATGGGTGGGTTCAAGGCTGAGTTAGAACTTCTTGCATACCTCCAAGATTTGGTATTTATACGCATTTCAGTGTTCTAACCACACCTTATCCCTCTGCTTCAGGCCTCTGGAAGTTGTGACCAAAGTCGAGCTTTATCCAGGACCACAACAAGCATAGCTTCAGCTTAACTATGAGGGTGGTGAGGCACCGAAACACGTTGCTCAAAGAAGTTGTGGATGCTCCATCACTGGAAGTGTTCAAGACCAGGTTGGACGAGGCTTTGAGCAACCTGCTCTAGTGGGAGGTGCCCCTGCTATTGGCAGGGGGGTCGGAACTGGGTGATCTTTAAAGTCCCTTCCAATCCAAAGAACTCCTTTGGTGCTAACCAATTGTAAACAAATAAGTAGCATACCCACGGGAGACTTGAATTGTTTCTTTTAACTATTTAAACTTCGTTACCTTGATGCAAGGATCTGAGAAGCTTTTATATCTGCAACCACGTGGAGAAAGTAGTAACTCATGAAGACTCTTCTTTGCAGCAGCAGAAAAGCAAAACATATACTGTCCCAAATGATTCCTGCTTCTCCACTGGGCAGTTTACAGTCTAGATCATTGGTTGCTGGAAAAAGACACCATTGCCATAAGGACTGTAGTTATTAAGTGTTCTTTTATATTGTTTAATCAATTAAATAATCTTAGGCTTTAAAATTATTTGAATTAAGGTAATTTATTTAGATTTTTCTTACAAAAACTGACATATATTAACACCATATTTTCTTTTACAGTATACCAGAAAGCTTCCAACAATGCAATACCCCGTGAAAATTGAGAATTCACCTGGAGAGAGCCATTTTGCAAACAATTTCACCTTTCACCCTAAATAATAAATACTTGAGAACAAAGAATAAGGGAAAAGAAATTTTTGGTAGCCTGAAATGTTTGTGATCTACATTTTGTAAAATGCACTGTTTTTGTTTTTGGGGTTTTTTTTACTTTTTGCCCCATTTTTCTATTAAGAACACCGTCAACATGAGGAAGAAGTGTCTTATTTTTGTCAAAACTATTGACTGCCACCACCTAATATTTTTATTTTTCCTCTCCACAACCCAGTTCGATGTTTCTTTCCATTGCATAAGAGAAAAAGTATTCAAAACCACAAAACTACTTCCTTTGGGGGAGGAGGAGACAGGCAGAGAGGAAATCCCATTTCTCCTACCTCTAGGATTTTGGCTTGGGCTATTTCTTTCTTTCTTTATTCTGTAAAAGACAATTCTCTTGGGGATGTTAAAATATTAGAACTGGGTTTTGTGGAGCTAGACTATAAACCTAATGGTCTATGCTACCCTATAGAAGGGAGTAGAAGGACTCGAGGGACAGACTCTGGCTCAAAACTGGCTTTACAATCAAGAAAGCCAGTCTAAAAGATCTGGAAGGTCAAGCTCCAAGAGCTTCAAAGCCTGTTGGGCCTGTTCCCTGGGGAGTCAAAGATGTGTGTTCAAGTTTCTGTTGCTGCTCAAAAAGTTTTGGATAATACAAGAACTACTGGGCACCACTTATCTTGTGAATCTGTGTCTTTTGTTACCCCCTACTCCTCACTTATCTGTTAGAACCAGATATGAAGGCAACAGTTCAGAACTTTGCTGCAGACTCACTAGGCTGAAATAGTTCTTTAAATCCAGTTAAAAAACACTGGAAAAAAAATAATCATGTGTTTTCCAATTGTTAATTCAGGGTAACAGGACAAAGTGGAACCAAATTAATAGCTCACTGAGAGGTGAAGCATCTTGCTCTCCATACCTCAATTCTTCCTTTCTCTCACCTCCACCCACAGACACTATCCATTCCCTCCCTGTTATCACCACAGATGTGAGAATAATCATACAAAAATAAGATTTGCCTAAACTCACTACGCCTGCAAAAATTTAACAATTTTACGCTGGTTTAACCTCTTGGCACTTAATTGAGCTGAAGTTGTTTACTCTTTCAGCACCTTGAGCAATTGAACAAAGGCCTGGCACACAGAGATGAGCGAGATCCTGCAGGTGGGCAAAGAGGACCTCTCCTTGCCATGGTGATGAGGAGCTGACATTTTAGCTCAGGTTGCACAGTGCAACCATACCCGCAAGTGCTACCATCACCAGCATACACAGGGAAACAGCACTAAGCACTGGTATCACCAAATTGTTCGTTTACGTACAATGCAGGTTGTGCAGTACTACAGAGAAGGACCCGGGAGTGCTGGTGGACAAGTCATCTGTGAGTCAGCAACATCCTCCTGGAGCCAAGAAGGCCAAGGGTCCCCTGGGGTCCAAAGAAGAGTGTGGCCAGCAGGTCAAGGGAAGTTCTCCTTCCCCTCTACTCTGCCCTAGTGAGGCCACCTCTGGAGTGTTGTGTCCAGTTCTGGGCTCCCCAGGTCAAGAGACACAAGGAACTACTGGAGAGAGTCCAACAGAGGCTCTGAAGATGCTGAAGGGATGGAACATCTCTGTGCCCAGGAAAGGTTGAGAGCCCTGGGGTTGTTCAGCTGGAGAGAAGGGATCTGATCTGATCAATGCTTATCAATATCCAAAGGGCCTGTAGGAGTCAAGAGGCTGGGGCCAGACTCTGCTCAGGGGTGCCCAGCGCCAGGACAAGGGGCAGCGGGCACCAACTGGAAGCCAGGAGGTTCCAGCTGAGCAGGACGAGCAACTTGTTTGGGAGGAGGGTGTTGGAGCCTGGCCCAGGCTGCCCAGAGAGGTTGTGGAGTCTCCTTGTGTGCAGAGATTCCAAGCGCGCCTGGACACTGCGATGCTGGGCCCCCTGCTCGGGGTGACCCTGCTGGAGCAGGGGGGTGGCACCAGAGCAGCTCCAGAGGGCCCTGCCAACCCCTGTGTGGGTGTTGACAGTCCTCTCTCAGTATATACATGTCCTTTGCTTCTATGAAATATTTTCAATATTCTTTCTTGCTAGTCAATATAGAACCAAGTCGTACCGACTGAACTTGCAGGTACAGTATTTCCACAAGCTATTAAGTCAGCAAGGAGCACAACTTAAACATGGTAGAGCATTTTAAAGGTAATTATTTACAGAAAATTATGAAGACAAATGAGCTGTACTTACGAATACGGTAGCCCTTCACTGTACAAGCCAGGCTGAATGCCTGAATCAACCAGCAGCTATTCTTAATTAATGATTCAATGTAGCCACACGCTCCTATCTGGAAAGGAAAAGAACAGCTTCACATAACAAATTTTTAAAATAAACGTAAAAAAATTACGGTACCTCTACAATACATGAGAATATTGTGACTGCCATTGGCTGTATCACATCTTATCAGACATTAGAAGAAAGAGTGTCTCTACCAGTGACATACATCCCTTCAATAGCAAGAGTTTGTTGTCCTGATGATCAGGGAGGTAGGAGGTATACATGGGTTTTGTTTGTGTTTTGGCAGAGAAAATGATACGTCTGGCACGTGATGCAATGCGACAGCAAAGCCACTTTTATAAATCACCGACTTAACCTTGCAAACATACATGGACAAGCTTAACACCCGCGTAGCTCCATTGAATTCCCAAGCATAAAATGAAGCACATATGTAAGCATTTAGAACATTTGCAAATTCAAACCACCCATAAATCAATTTTATTTCAGTACAGTGACTTATATAAATGTAAAAAGAAAAATGTCTGCTCGTTTCAGTCCAGCACTAAAAAATGTTCAAAGCTAAAAAGCAATTGCCAGGAATAAATCTAAATTTATCTTTCAAAAAGATTTAAATTACTGGCTTGTCTCAATCGCCTATCAGTGCCATTGCAAGAATCTGCTCTAAAGAGCTAGTTAATATAAGAAAAAACTTTAGTATTTTGGAGAATTTGACATTTAATTATCAAATATATTTGTTTTTACCTGAATTTCACACTAGTTCTAAAGGAAACAGGAATGCAGTTTGTGATTTTTAAGTCAGTTTTGCTAATTGCATTACATCACACGACAACTGCATCTAGTACTAGGCTTGAAAAGTCTCATTTTAAATAAAAGGTTGAATTAAATGTGCACTATTTATTGACCGTATGACTAAGTCTCCACTTCTTACTCATTTCTCACTCCACGGAGATTTTCACAAGCTTTCTAAGGAGAGACATTACTAGGCAAAGAAACCAGAACCTGGTCCTTTGAAAATAGCTTGAGAGCTCTCTCAGAGCCCGACTGAATTACAAGGGTGCGCATTTTCCTGTCGTTTATATCCATCACCGTTCCCTGGATGTGCACTTGCAGTTTCTGAGCTAAACCGGAGCCTGCTTTGCGCTTGCAGAAAACAGTGGTCCCCAAAAAGAATTTTTAATGACCGTTCAATGCATCGTGCACACTTCCAGTGAAACCAAAGCTCTGAGGGCACGGGAAAGGCAGCAGCTACTTACCGAGAGGATGTTCTTCATTGTGATCACGAAGACGTTGTAGGCAATCAGCCAGTCCCAGTAACGCAGAATGCTCCTGATGGGCTTCAGCAACAGATCTCCACCAAAGAGAAGGAAATAAAAGCAGGCGACCAAGTAGCCCATGCAGAATATGCTGATCCGCGTGGTTCCAGTTATGAAGATTATAGTAAGCACAAACCAGAAGAGGTAACTAAATATTATCACCTTATACATGTCTAAGTAGGACCTGGAAGTACAAGAAGGAGGAAAAAAATTACCGTTTTTTGAGGGCAACACTGCCTTTCTTCTTTCTGTGCTACTGGTTGACATTTGTGCCTAAGATCTTCTGGATGCTCTCATAGCACTTCAGCATTCGCACCGAAGTGCATCCTGCTTAAGACTAACACCAAGGTCAGTGGATCAAGGTTATTCATGGGTCTGCCTGGCTTATATACTCCATTCTAGTCCATTCATGTGTTTAAGCACATTGTTACACCCAGCAAGGGCAACTCTCATCACATAGGATCAAGCCTTGTATCAGGAAAGCGGGAAAAAACACTTCTCAACAAACTTCATGACAGAGCAATATGATCTGGCAAGGCTACATGTCCAGTTTAAAAGCTGTCTGAATTGATATTTTGAGAAGTCTGAGGAATATTAAAGCAAATCTATCTTAAAAAGTCAGCTACAGGAATTTGCTGCAAACGATTTTGTATTTATTGACGACTTCTAGGGAATTCAGCCTGGTTAAAGGTCTAATTTTCAAAGACAGCTGCTAAAAATATATTTCTCCAATGGAGATCGACAGTGGAAGTTTTGAGGGGTAAAAGGTTTTTACAGAATGTAAATGTGATAGAATTTACTGAAACATCTGCCAGGAACCTACGAGACAGAGCTATCTGGAATCAGCCTGGCCCACAGCGGGAAAGAGCGAGAAACAATTTGGTATTTTCAGATTCCTTAAAATCTTGACTTACTATTGCCCCAGTCAGCTTTCAAATCAGAATACCTGCCAAAGGCAATACCAAATACTCCATATAGCCAAACACTGCAAAACCAACTAATTCTTAGTTCCCACCCCCGTTTAGTGTTTGGTTCCAGATGTAACTCTGTTTTCAGGGTCTGTTCACCCAGGCTGCAAAACTAGATTTGTCAGGAAACCAGGCAAGGAGACAGCACCGTAGGAGTACACATATACCTGAGCCAAACCATTTAAGGAGTAAATGAACTAAATGCACTGTATGAAGCCACATAAAAAGGGCCCCTGCTGCTTGATGTTCTCCGGCTCAGAACTTTCTAGGAGTGGGTATTTATAGTCCTACATTTATAGGCTTGTATTATACACTTCACTTGCCGAAGCTGACCAGAGAGGCAATTAATGGAAGGTAACGAGAAAGCTCTCTAATGTTTATTTCCCTGCAAACATATTTATTAAATGGATGGGCTATTGCTTGTGAAAACTAAAAATGTCATGACTTCAGAGATGCTACTGGCTTTTGGGTGATGAAACATTAACCAAGAATCAACATGCACTGGGAAAATGAAGAAGTGGAAGAGGTCAGTTGAATGGGTCTGCACTAACAATACGCACTGGAAGTGGTGCTCTCCATGTTTCTTCAGAAAAAAATCCCGATGATAATATTTGGTGTTCCTTTAATAATAATTCTTGATGCGTGCCATGGCTAGGAAGGGATCGCCTTCCTGACATTGCTCTAACAATTGCAGTATTTCAAAAATCTTGTCCTCTGCTACCGACAAAAGGCATCAGCATCTTTAGAGAAAAGCCCCAAACGAAACTGAATTGATCAAACCAACAGTGATATCATAATGCTCTTCAATAAAAATGGATTCTGACTCAAAGACAACTGGAACTGGTCAGATCCAGACTTTTCATCATACACACATGGCATTTGGTTCAGTCCACATCCAGCAGCAGATACCACTCTCAGAGTAAAACTTCTAGAGATTAGAGAGAATACGAAAAAGACGACAATAATCTAGCTATTTTTTCACTATAATGTTAAGTTTGCTGCATTATAGTAGTCATTTCAAATATTAAACACATCTGTTCTCATTTTCAAAATATACATCAAATAGAATAGCACTGGACGTCTCTAAACCAACCAATGAAACAATGTAAAGAACAACTTGTTGAGACAGAGGAGGCAATCCAACGTTGTCAAGTGACAAATGGTGTAGTTCTGCGAGATGGAAACCATTTTGATTTTTATAAATATGCAATTACAAGAAAAGCCAACCACAAAAACGGCTCCCAAGATTTCAACTTGGAGTAGACATCTCTACAAAATGGTGTTTGAACAAATCATTCATGGCACACCTCACCAATGAATATCGCCAACCATCCCAGGTACCTCAGTGCTGGCCCAAGAGCAATGCCACATGGAACACCATAGGCAGAACTACACTCCAGTGCTCTCTCCAGCAGATAAAAACAACTCCTGAAATCACAGTTCTTTCGGTTGCAATATGCCAAAACTCCTTGTCTGTGGAGTCGCACACCTCCCAGATTTGCATTGATTGTTTATAATGATATAGGAAGGTCAAGAGCAGGAACGAAGACATGCCCTGGCGGGGGTGTTCTCAACATATTGCCTCTTAAATCATCTGATGTAGATCTTTATATTCTGCCTCAAACTAGCAGAAAAGTGAAGAGTTTCACTTCCCTGCTCTAGAGATTATAGTGCAACGGTGGGAGGCTGAAGCACGAAGTCACCCCAACAGCTAAAGAGATCCTACACAAACCCAGAAAGTCAGTAAGGGTGCTTACCCCCAGTTTGAAAACTTCACCATGGACAGCAGAGAATGCTTGGTCTTGGATAGCACATACCATAATGTTATGCTTTCACTGCAGACCACACAGATAATTAGTTCAGTGCCATGTAAACTTTCCAAACCTCATCTTCTAAGTGGTTTTTAACTCTCCATCCAGTCAGAGAGGGGAGGCCACCCTCAGGATGTGGTATTTGACAATACACCTAGGAAATCTGAGCAGCTGCTTCCTGAGGGGATGGTCCCACTCCCCTTCACCCCCTCAGCTCTGCGTTCCAGCCCCTTCTTTGGTTTTGGCTCTTTGAACTGGTTTCAAGAAATAAATTTGCGAAAGCCTATTTATTTTGGGAGAGGATAGAAGGAAGGGATAATTTTCTGCCCATTCAGGCTATGAACCAACTCAGAGTTGGTGTGATGAATGCAAAGGTGAGAGAGTAGCTGGGGGGCAGGAATACAGTCACGAATCTGAGGAAGATTCAAACTGTGGCTTTTGGTAGCATGATAACCTCTGAGTGATAGCTTATATGGAAGAAACTTGAAAGATGAATCAAAACCAAAAAATGTTGATTTGCCAACTGTGTCATTAACAGAATCCACTGACACTCTGGATGGTATTTTGGAACAATTTACTGTATCACTCTGCTCAAACCCAAGGAAGATGAAGTCTGAAATTCATGCCAACCATCCGTCAAAGCTGTTGTAACCTCAGATGGTTCTCCAAGTCAAGTGATCTGCTTTTCTCTACTAAAGCTTTCTCAGTCTTATCATGATTGCTTCAATATTTTATGTCCAGGGGAATAAATTTTTAACTGTAACACAATCCAGCCTGTTGCAAAAAGATTGCTCTAGGTGCAGCTGTTTTCCTGGCATGCTCAATGACGTGTTTGGCGGTGGCCAGTCTGGACTTCTGCATGTAGGCACCAAGAGGTGCTGATCCTGCAGCCTATAACCCTTTTGAGAAAAGGTGTTACTTGGTTTAAAAACTCTCAAAATCCAAAGCTTGTTGAGGCTCATTTGATTAGCAACAACATCTTTATCTGCTTTATACAACAAATATGACAGATGTCACAATGATTTGCAGATTCTCTTCTCACTAACGTAAGTTAGAAGAAGTGTAGTTCCAAGAAAGGTATTATTGCTGCCTGGGAGACACTTCACCTGAGTCATCTGGTGGTGGTTCCCAGGGCGCAGGTATTAAAAGGGAAAGTTCAATGACCGACTGTTAATATTGCTTCTGCTCTTAAGACGAAAATAGTAGACTACAATCCCATTTTTTCCCCCCTTGTCAATGCCTAGGAGTATGTTTGAAAGCTGCTTGGGAACTGAAATGATAATTTTCCAGCTTTAGAGACTGTGGGAAAGGATTATCCTCAGTGAAGTCACTTTAAATCCTGTTTCATTTTAAAAGCTCCTACTTCTATTCTTCGTCTTTATTTCTGTTTCAAAGCCCTTTGGTTGTGCTCTCCTTTGGGGTCAAGCACATATCCCCTGAGAAATCTGGGGGTGGAAAGACAAGAAGATTTCAGGAAATCTCTTCCTTAGAATGTATTTATCATTGTTGAGTTCAAGTATTTCTCCAGAGAGAAGAAAATTAAGCATTTGGAAATATGTTCTTTTTTCTGCCACTGTTTATATTGCAGTTGAAAGCTTTTTATCCGTGCCTACTACAACAGTGACCAAGTAGCATCTTCTCAAGGGAAGAGACACTTCAGAAATGGTGCTTCAGTCTGCAACTGCCACTTCCTTTACATGGCAGTAAATACACACCGAGCTTCTCAGAAAACACATGAATACTAAGCACGGATTCTTATTTTCTTTTTATGCTTTGTAATTTATTCATAACCAGGTTGTCTTCACTTATTTGTTTGGCTCTTTCTGGTTGATTTGTGGAGAAATGCCATTTTTCGTTTCACTTGCTTGGACAAGCTCTGAACCAAGTTCTCGTCCACGTTACTAAATATTTAGACCATTCTGAAACTTCTATGGCAAAGTACAATAAATGTTTTGAGCCAAAGCCCTTTCAGTTCCAAATTGTTTTGGTTGGAGGCCAGATGCATACAGTTTCTTCTGAGATTTATATCTTTGGTGGATTCTCCTGAGCTTGAAAGTCCTTCTTCTTAAAGATTTATAATCCCTGATAAAAGATTCAGTCCCTTGAAGAGACTTCCAGCCATTCTCAGGTGTTTCTCTGAAGCAAGCTGCAACAGTACAACTTCTCAAAAATAACATCATCTAAAGCCTGGGAAAATCTGAAAGCATCGAAGGAGATACTTAAGGGCTCAAAGAAAGGAAAGAGATCGTCAAGAACACAAGACCTATTATGCAGTTTATACTAAAGAAAGGTCTGTTTATGCCTATATACACACCGTTTTATGAGTATGTTCCCATTATAGGTTCAGGAAGCTAACGCTACAAACAAAAAACCCCAAAAGTTACAGCTCACCTGCCCAAGCATCTACAAGAAAGGATATCAAACCCAGGAATTTCCTCTGGTCCTGAAATTAATGGCGTTTCTACTCATTTGATGGGGTTTTCAAACAAAAACGTCCCTGTTCTGTTTCTTTCTCTGCCTCGCTCTTTTCGTTCTATGTCTTATTCACACAACATAAAACTATCACATGAAACAGCCACGCAGCTTTCTGTATTTAGCTGGAACCAGTATAAAGTGATCACGGTTTATTTGTTCAGCTCACCACTACCCATGGGACTTTCTGCTTTTTCTGGGGTTTTGTACTCTCCACCAGCAATATTCCTCACTGCTTCATACAAGTTGCAAACTCCCAATTAAATGGTTGCGCATCATTAACCACAGGTCTATTTTGTCAGCACATGCCAAGTAGCGTGTGTTTGGATGGAGGTGATGCCACCAATGACTTTAAGCTGATGCATATGAGCCCAAACACAGAACGTAACCCCAAGGATTGTGGAGGGGCAGCAGGCCAGTTTGCCTTGGACTTTGCTTTCCATTAAAAACCTGACTCTGATTCCCATCCAAAATCTTCAAAATCTTCTCTGTGCTTCAAACTTCTCATGCTTGGTCATTTGGGAATATCTTCTAAAGATGACCAGAAATACCTGTCAGATTCCAAGGAACACTGGGAAGATGCCAAAAGAGGCTGCTTAAAAAGCAATGATTTTATTGCCTCCTTTTCTCTTCTGAAGACACATTCTCGCCATTCATGAGCTTGTTTCACAATGATTTTGGTTTTTTTCTGCACGAAGAGGGGAAAATTCAGTCTTTTCTTCCTGCCACTAACCATTTCACCAGGGATGGTCTTTGCCAGTGACCAACCGCATCAGTGTCCCTGATGAAACTGCTGTATCAGCTTTTGCTAAGATGGACACCACCACAGTGGCAAGGAAAAAACTCAGGCAATCCTCACTATATGTTCCTCTCAACCAAGTCCTATTTGGCAGATGTCTTTTGGAGAACATCCCCACTTGACAGAGCATTTTGAAGATAATGACTTTTTTATTTCTGTTTATGTTACTGGATTTAGAGCACTGGGTCCACTGCGTAGACTGGAAATACTTAAGGGGGAGAACTGCTCAACCTTTGCCCAAAACCAGCTATAAACCCCTGGACAAATGAGTCAGTTGAATGTGTTTCAATGGTCTCCACTTCAAAGCTATTTCAAGATAGATTTGACCACCGTTTCTAATAGAAACAGCAGCATTGGCTTAAAGATCTTGAGAAGGGCTTCTGGTGACAGTACTTCTCTGGCAAAAGAAATAAAAGCTTATCGGTAAAAGGGAGATTTTGTTAGATATTAGTTCAATCTTTTATAACTCCTTTCGCCTTCAGACATGTTGATAACGCGTTCACAAAACAAGCACCTAGCCTGACAAAACACAATAGTTAAGAAATCATACTCTTCCCACTTATTCTTTTAATACTGCATCAAGCTTTCAGAGACAACTTCAGTGAAGAGTATGCCCAGCACAATTCAGAAGAGCTGAGCTTATCTTTGTCTGCTGAAATGGTCACATAGGAGTGGCTCCATTGTTTGGAGACCATTCAGAACAGCTCTACCCTCTTCTTATATTATTTTTAATCAACTTTTTAATCAACTGTAATAACCAGTTTAATCAACTTCCTTAAACAATGCAATGTTGAGGAACAAGAAAATAAGCCAGCTGTCCTTCCAAGACACATTTAAAGTTCTTATGCCTAGATGGAATAGCATAAAGGACAGTCTCTAATATTACAGTATTATTTTGACTGTACTTAGAGAACAACTCAGCAGGACACGAGGGATGACTTTGGGGGATTAAACATACACATGAGCAAGCTCAGATGACAGTGGGGTCTTCCTAACATGGCTGTGTTTTGGGGGGAGCCACCAGATTGCTGAAGTCCACCATAAATGCTGCTCCACAGGGCATTCATGGAGACAATACATGCTTCCAGGCAAATCCATCATGGAACACCCCTCTGGGAAGCACTTATACATATTAGCAGTGTTAGGAAGACTTGTTTTCATCTGCTCTTTTCTAACCCAGAAGGTGGCTACCCAGAAGCAAACTATGTGTTGTCTCATACAGCAGTAAAAGGTATATTATGAGATAGGAACAAGCTTGAATAATGAATTCCAAGCAAAATTGGAAACTGGGAGAGTTGCTTTCCCACTAGAGAGCTTTACACAAAAAGGTGTGCTCTATTTTCCAAATGTTTAAGATTCAGTTCTCACCGGCAATGAATGAAGTCAGGAACAGGGTTGTGCTGGCTAAAAGATGCTGCGTCAAGATTCATGCAAATTTCCACGTTGTCTCCAGCCATGATGCGTACGGCGGCTTTATTTTCATCCTCAAATGTCTGCCTTTGTAAGGATGCACACAGCAGCAACATGAAATCATCTAGAAGGAAGCAGCAGCGAAAGCAAAAATTCAGCCATTAACTTAGGTGGAGGGACTGATGGTGATATATTGTAGTTACCAGACTGGTTTCCCACACTTTGATCTTCCAAGACTGTGCTATTTCCAATGCATTTAACACCGATTTGGAATTTATTAATGTATTTAGGTTTTTTACTTGCTATCTTCCATGATTTTTACTGAGGAATAAATTAGAAAAGGGGAAATAACTCACATTTTTGATGACACTTTGTTAAAAATGGGGTGAAAAAAAATAAATGCAGAAATCACTAATTATTTGATTTTTTTTTCCTACTACATACAAAGGCACACTTAGTACTCAAATCTTCCACAGAATATGTCAGCTTGCTACTGAAGAGTAAGTAGAAGTCTGGCTTCAACTTACACTGTACAGGTGTTTTAAGCAAAGGACACGTAAACACTTCACAACTTCACGCTAAAATACTTACAGACAAGGAAGACGGGGTTTGGTCTGACAATGAAGTCTGGAAAGTATAACCACTTTATGATGTTGGAGTTAAAATTGGCATTACCACTTCTCCATGGATAATCTATATGACAAAAGCACGCAAAAATGCAATCAGCACTTTATAACAATTACATCATCCCTTTCTTCGGAATACTTCTCAATTTTCCAGCACTTTTCTGTAAATCCAAGCAGCAGTAATGGTCCATAAAGGGTAAGTGTCCTTACCTTTACAAGGAGCAGGTGGGATGCCAATACAAAGGAAGTACTGGAATGTAATGATGCATGCCAGAAAACAGCAGTACTTCGGCCAGATCTCTGCAATAGCTTTTCTTCTACGTCGATACAATACAGCGATCAGCCAGAAGGCATGAATCATGGCGTAAAAATCCATCCGTTGACCAATTACGTTTACTGACAGAAGAAAGCAGGTCTGGAAATGAATTAGAGAAAAATAAGCAACATTTTCAACTTGATGGTTGGTCGATGCAGCACTGATAAAAGTGCTCTGGATGCTGACAGATTACTTGGACACGTGCTGGGACTGTCTGCAGGAACCCTGTGCAAACCAAGAGGCTAAACTAGTGCAGAGTATCCTACTCAGCTCTGGGCTCCCCAGGTCAAGAGAGATAAGAAACTGCTGGAGGGAGTCCAATGGAGGCTGTGAAGATGCTGAGGGGCTGGAGCATCTGTGTGGGCAGGCAAGGCTGAGAGCCCTGGGGCTGTGGAGCTGGAGAAGAGCAGCCTGAGAGGGGAGCTGAGCAATGCTGAGCAAGAGCTCAAGGGCCCGAGGGGGCAAGAGGCTGGGGCCAGACTCTGCTCAGGGGTGCCCAGTGCCAGGCCAAGGGGCAGTGGGCACCAACTGGAAGCCAGGAGGTTGCAGCTGAGCAGGAGGAGCAACTTGTTTGGGGGGAGGGTGTTGGAGCCTGGCCCAGGCTGCCCAGAGAGGTTGTGGAGTCTCCTTGTGTGCAGAGATTCCAAGCGCGCCTGGACACTGCGATGCTGGGCCCCCTGCTCGGGGTGACCCTGCTGGAGCAGGGGGGTGGCACCAGAGCAGCTCCAGAGGGCCCTGCCAACCCCACC